>JAVJIF010010371.1:0-158769 GCA_038442645.1 Agave tequilana | reverse complement strand
AAAAGAAATAAAGTGTTAATATTTTCAAAAAGGCATTTTGAAGTAAAACTAATATTTGAAGTATTAATGTAAAAATTCAAGTAATCTATAAGTCATATGATTATCCAAACTAGTCATTTCTAAACTCAGTCTCCATTTGAAAACTTGTTTTCAATTAAGATAATGATTAAAATTGTATTTCTCATCTAGTCTATTATTTTACCCAAAGTTATATGCATCTTGTGACCGTGAAAAATTTGGCTTAGGATTCTTCACTCTAACTCTTATGCCTTTTTATTTTATTTTTTAGTTTATGGTGGTAATATCCCTTAGCTCTAGTAGGCTTTCTAATTCGCCCATGTAACGAGTCTTGTCGGTGACTCCAAAACCAGACGATTTTAGAGCACCAGGTGAGAAACACCCCCAAACTTAGGACTCGAGCAAAAAGGCCACCAAAACTAAGGATTTTTTATTTATATGCCACTTTTAGGCATGATTACTTATGCTTTATGAGGCACAAATACTCAGCTTAATCAGAGATTTTTTTTGATATATGTATATGTGTGTGTGTGTATTTTATATGAGGCATAAGAATCTTTGTTTTAAACCCTAAGTGTGTAAGTGTATAAAGTATGTATATGTCATCAAGGTAAAAATTAAAACTAAATTACTTTTCCAATTTTTCTTCATAACCTCAAAATTAAACAAATAATTTTATTTTGACCAAGTATAAGAAATCCTAATTATGAGCCTCTCATTCCTTAAATTAACTTATTTTTTTACAAAAATAAGTTAAAGTATTATTTTCTTCTTCAAAAAGTTTTAAAGAAAGGATTTTTTTTAAAATTAGTGAAGTTCACATGTTAGTAAACCCTCCCCCACACCTACTCATGCATTGTCCTCAATGTATGAATGAAATTCAATAATATATGAAAAAGGAGATATGAAAGGAAAATTTTTACCTCAAGGTGGTAGTTCCGGTGGTGTCTCATTGGGCCAAGCGTTTCTATCTAATCTAGATACTGTGAATTTTTATGGAACCCACTTTTCATAACCTCTTTCCTATTAACATTTTTATAATCCCTAATATGAATAGGATCAAGCAAGATCCCAGCATAAAATTTTTTCTGGTTATATGATCAGTCTTGGATATCATCACGGAATCATATTGATTTAAAGCTTGGTCCAACAATGAAATGTGGTTTTGTGGAATGGATGATTGGGCTAAAAATGAAAGGAATAGAAACCGAAACTGACCTGGGAATAAAACTCAAATCAAGTTTAGGTTCGAGAGTCATAGTTGGTTCATGAGTTTTGTCCAAAATCATAGAATTGAAGTTCACATTCATTTCCCAATAGAATGTGACTATCCAAAATAAGTAGTTCATGTTCAATCTCTATAGGGATAGGAATCAGTGTGGCTTCGGAATTAGGTCCGAACCGGGTAAGGATACCGAAGTCAGCCTAGATTCAAAAAGTGAAACTGAATCACAATATTGGGAATCGATGTCACATTCATCTTCAAGTTCAATCTCATTAAAATAAACTTGCCAATTTATCAATAGATTGATATTAGTCAAGTTCAAATTTTTGTGGTGAAATTGAATCTTAGTTAAAATCTTCAAGATACTATGATTCTTTATCAATATGGTTAGGAGAATCAGGAATGGTCGAAAATGTGTTAAGTAGAGTTTCTCACTCCTATCATTAATTGTGTTGACCAAATGACTCACTTTTACTTCTACCTATTAAGAGATTTGAGATAATTCGTTTGGGATTGAATATAATCATTTTGGGATTGGATCGTGAATTCCATATTCTTTTCTAAGTCAACAGGTTCTTGTTGTTGTGATTGGACTTGAAAATTAGAGTAAGGATCTTGGATTTGGGAATTGTTTAGGAGAATTGAGTCCGCTATGATTTGTACTTGTCGGGTGGACTCAAGGAGGCTTCAAAAGTCTTTTCTAAAGAAGATTTCTCTTCTATAGGTTGGTTTTGATATGGATTATATGAAGTTATTTGTTGGTAAGGTTGTTGATAGTAAGACTCGGGGAGTTGTATCCCCGCTGACTCAGTGAAGAGTGGTGATGATTATCCCATTCATGTTCATGATACTGGATTGAGGCATATATTGATTCGGATAAGACCAATCTGGCATACTTGGTTGGTTAGAGTTATGTAATGTCGGGTTATTAATATTCGAATTGAAAGAGGTTGGGATGAAATATGGATTTGAGTTATAATCAGAATAATTGTAATTATGATCCATTTTCACAAGATCAAACAAAAATAAATAAATAAACAAACAATAAAATAAAGAAAAATCTAACTTATGTTAGGGTAGAGCTTAGACCTAGACGATTTCTAACTGTTGATTATCCACAGGAGGTATATTGCAGAACCTGACCACAAGCTAATCGGCCAGTAAGAGCAAGACTGGTGGGAGATATCCGTGTCTAAGCAACTACCTAATTATGCCAACCACCAGCCTTCGGGGTTTCGCCCCTCACCCCAACCTTAGACACCGATTTGGCAAGAGTCAACTTCTAACAACTTCCCCCATAGGTCAATTCCTATTTAAGTCCGAGATGTCCATAGGGCCAATGTCTACTCAATTTTATGTTAAACTGGGTAAGTGAGTAGGAGATTTTTTAGATTAAGGGTAATGACTTTCCCACCTTATCTTGTTTAAGGATATGCCCTTAGTCTTTTTCGTGCTCGTGTGCAAGTATATAAAAAAATAACACCCAAGCAATATAACATGCATGTGTGTTTCCTAAGCTATATGCAATGCAGACGTACCTTTTTCTCTAACACTCTTCAATGATAATGTAAAGAAATGAAATAGATAAATGCCCTGAGATGCAAAAGTCTAAATGTTTTTTAGCATTTGTAAATAACAAATTATTGTTGATTAAAAATATGTACAGAGTGAGTTAAACAGATAAACTAATAATTGCAGAGAGCTAATCTCTGAAAAGCAACCTGCAAAAGACTACAGTTAGTAGTTCACCACAGTTGTGGCTCTGATGCTCTGCCTTCAGAGGCACAGAGTAGCAATATGTTCACTCCAGTTCCTAGTTTTCTGTAATTAGGCTCTATACACCAAGACAAAGAAAAAAAATAGATTAATTCATTAAAGTAAATTAAAAGAAAGAAAACTTACCGTCCCTCCCCGGCAACGGCGCCAAAATTATGATCGAGCCAAGCCTGCACAAAAATACAAAAATTTAGAACAGTGTTAGGTTCTCAATTCTACCGTGTAGCATAGGCTAACGGATCGTAATCCACAAGGAAGGACAGCGATGGAAGCGTTGTGTAAGTTTCTTTCTTTTAATTTATTAAAACTATTTAATATTTTTTCTTAATTTTATAAAAAGTAAATAAAATTATTATGTTAAGTTAAGAACGAGATGGTAGAAGAAGAGATTGTGGTGGTGTGTTTTTATTTATAAACAAAAGGAAAGACTAAAAAAGAATTATAACTCTAAATTAATGAACTGAAAAAGAAAACAAAAGAGTATTTACCTCTACCGTTGAATCATAACAAAGACATACTCAGCATGAAGTAAATAAAAGCAAATAGAAAGAGTAACTTGAATACGATGCTTGGCTAGATTGAGTGCGATGAGAAAAAGTGGGAAACCTCCATTGATTGTCACCTTCAATATAAGTCTCTTAAAAAAAATTACATAGTGTCACTCTACAATAATTCTTCCTCTCTTTTCTCATGTAACTCTCTCTAACCTAAAAGAAAATAAAAAATAAAAATTACATTTAAGAGAAAAAAACTTAAACTAGAGCTCTCTCTGAGATGGTGCCCTTTCTGCCTTCGAGGTATGAGGGTATTTATAGGAGAAAACTAGAGGATAGAAAGCGTATGAAGATTGGAAGAGCAATATATTTTTGAATTTGAATTCTCCCCTTATCTCCAAACTTGATTTGATTTATCCAGAAATTCAATTCTGATCTATAGTCTTGTTGACGTGTTGATTGCTGAATATCACTTATCAAATGATAGAATTGAAAGAGTGATCAACAGAAGAACTACATGTCTTTAAGTTTTCTTTCTGTAACATCTTAAATCATCAGATTTGAGTTTCGATAGTGAAAGTTATGATTAAAATGCTAATTGTATCCAGCTTGAATCCGAATCTAAATTGTTTCATCTCATCCGTTGATCTTCTCTCTATCAATTTATCCTCTTGGATTTTTAGTTTGTCTTCTAGAATTGAAAATATATCCATTTATCTTCTACAAAATTGATAGGGTTTTTAAACAATCCATTTTCTCTTGAAATTAGATAATATTATCTTATCTGATATACCCAGTTTTTAGATAAGATAGTTTTTAGAACCTTTGGATTTGAATTGATCCCCTTTCTTTGAACTTTTGAATTTAATTGGATAAATTTCATGATTATCTTCTCTCTATCATACCCTGCATAAATTAGGAAATTAAGACAAGTTATATGCAATATTCATTGCAGAATATATGTAGAAATGTAATAATATTTATGCAATATATGTGTCCAAACATGAGTCTCCTGAAAGATGGTGACTCGCCCACATCGATCGCTCGTAGCTCACTTACACTAGTTCTCACCTTGATGGCTACCCGAGCCAGTCAACAGCCTATACGGGCCCTACCCTGATGGTTACCCCTCGGGGAGTCTTTTGAAAGACGGAGACTTGCCACGACTGCTCGGAGCTCAGCCTACACGGGCCTTGCCCTGACGACTACCCAAGCGAGTCAACAGCCTATACGGGTCCTACCCTGATGATTATCCCTTGGAGAGTCTCCTGGAAGACGAAGGCTCTCCCATAAAGATTGATCGAAGATCAACCTATATTGGGCCTTGCCCTGAGTATTACCCGACGAGCCAAAAGACCATGACAGGATCTGCCCCGACCGCAGCCTCAAGACACTCCATATCTTGTTCTTCCAGCTGTTGAGGAGCCTCTGATTAGCCCAGCCCCCCCACCCAAATGACCACCTAAAATGTCTCACAACCCCGATGACAGATACCATACCTCCACAAGTTGCCCAACAAACTATAAACGGGTAGGACACACGCCATAGGACACATACAAGCACATCACGAACAAGAGACGACACAGTCAAAGAAGAGAAATAATCACGTTTATTGACGACATAAGAGAGGTATGATTTTCTTATTGCGACAGTTACAAAAAGAGAGCACAAATGGACTTAGTTAACTCCGCCGACATCTGCTACTTTGACTTTCGGATCATCCTCGAGACCTCCCAGGCCAGCTATTGGTGTTCCCAGTCTGATCGCTCAGCCCCTCGAATCGACGATTCTCGCATCCAGCCCGATCGTTTGGCCCCTCGGATTGACGGCTAGCACCTCCAGCCTTTCCGTTTTCCTCCTTCGGGCCGACCAGTTGTGCCCTCGAGCCAGCAACTCCACCCCACGCTCGTCCGCCAGAGCTTAAGATGGTGATTTGAGAGCACAACACCTGGCCTCCATAAGTATGCTGTCATGGATTGTCTAGAGTTCATTATAGTGATTAATCGACGCTCTGAATCAGCCCTCAGCTCTTTAACATTGGCCTCGCGGCACTTCAAATCCCTCTCCAGTAACCGGGCGCCTTAGCTCCAGCTTCTCCGTGCGTTCCCGATCAATCAGCTCTCGCAGTGCCGATATCTCTGACTGATTGGAGGTGACCTTCTCTTGTAACTATGAGATGTCGTTAGCGCCTCCTTCAAGCTGCCTCAGGAGCCGCGCTTCTAAATCCATTTCCTCATGCCTCAACTTCTTCATCTCCTCAGCATATCGACCGATTTAAAAACACCTCGCACACCCTCTCTTCGAGGTCGCTAACCATCACACTGTGGGAAATTAGCTCGCAGTCTAGTTGGAAGGTAAGGAAGTCGAGGACAATGAGCTCTATGCGGCGAGGAAGCCCAAGCAGCGTCCAAAGAGGCTCTTCACACTTCTCCTTCGACGAGCATTTAGAAGCTCTAGCAATACTCAGGGCTAATCGTCGAGATCCAGCTCCGCCCCCTTGTCGTCGTCCTCGGTCGAAACCCTCAGGCTTCATCCCATGTTCATCAAGGCACCTCACACTCGACGGACCGGCCCCCGCAGAGCCCGAGTAGATACGGAGCATTTGTAGTTCCCGAGTGATTCCTTCCCGAGGACATGCTCCTCTTCGCCAAAAACTGCCAAACCAGAGGCAGGATCCAAGGGGCCACTAGGTCAACACCCATAGGGGCCTTAAGGCACAGCAAAAAAACGAGACAAAATTCAGGCAGTGGAGAAACTTTTCGTTTATTCATAAAAAAGAGAGTTACATTAGAATTATACAAATATTAAACATAAAAAATCTCAAACATTCACTTTGCTTTCTTTTTTCGAGGCTTCGAAGTAGGAAGTTAGAAGATCCGCCCCTTCAGTGTCACCACGATTCAAGATCTCGGCGGTAAAGCATCCGTGGGGAGACCAGCTGTCGGGAGAACAACGTATCTAGGCAGAGCGCGCGGAGAGGCTCCCGTCTCCACGGTGAGAGACTCGCGTGCCAGAGCACCTCCCATGTCTTGGCTTGCCAGAAGGCCCCAACTTCAAGTGGATATCTCGACGTCGCGCCTCGCTTCCTGTCATTGTATCCATCCTGTTACTTCTTGATTTTGAAAACCTTCATCTCCCATTGACACTGGCTCGTCATTGCTTGGACACTGTTCTCTGCCACAGTCTGAGCACACAACGCCTCATTTAAGTTACCCTTCGCATCCTCAAAGGCAACCCTCTCTGACCCCAACGCCGTCTTTGCCTCCTTGGCGCATCAGTCGCCTCCTCCTGTTCCTCCAAGTCGACTGCAGTTCTGACTCCTTGTTCTGCAGCTCGACATCTTTTCGTCACGTCTCCGAGCTCACTTCCTGCAACTCAGAGTCCTTCTTTTGCAACTCCGAGCCTTCCTCTCCAGTCTCCCCGAGTCTCCGACAGCTGAGTCAACAGGGTCTCCCTGTCTCTTGACTCCCCTCGCAGCCACTCCAACTTCACCTCCTGACTTTTCTGGACCTCAGCTTCATGGTATAAGTTTGCCTAGAGCCGTGAGATATTGTCGACCGCCTCCTTCCCTTCGGAAGCGAGCTCCTCCACTTCTCGGCGCAACCCCATAATCATACTCTAAAGTTTGGATCTTGACCTGTATAACCCGTTTATGATATATTCATTTGCGATATATAAACTTCAAAAACCTCAATCCTATATATGCTAGAAGGTAAACTCATCGATATACTGATCTTACTTTATATTATGGATTAGTTTCAGAGATAGACTTGTGTCATTCCGGAAGGATTCGAGCCCGAATCCTTTCTACTCAGATAACAACATCCGACATTCAAATACAAGATCCATTCCGTTGAAGTTGATCCATATTATTTAAAGTAACTAAAAATAAAAAATTAGTGTTTTGAATACTTTTGCCTATCCTTCAAGTGAAGCAAAATGGACGGTAGAAAGTGAAAGTTCACCTAGAGGGGGGAGGTGAATAGGTGATGGCTAATCTAATGTCACTAAATGCCAAATAATGCGGAAGCTAAAAACAATTTATGACCAAATAAAAACTATTACACTAAACACCACGTATAATACAAAAGTGTTGCCGAATTCCCCGTGAATGGCTCTGGACAAACTCCTCTAGATTCCCCTTGAATGGGTTGAGGTGCCGCGTTGGCTCTCTTGGTTAAATACAAGTGTTAGCAAACAATCCCACGCAAGTATATAACAATATGAGCACAAAATCTATCAAGCATGTAAAGATAAGACAAGTAATAGCATGCAAGATATAAACAAGAGACAAAGAGAGAGAGTGAGCAATCGCAAACACAAGGGATTTGTTTCGAGGTTCGAGCACACTTGCTCTACATCCCCGCCTTCGACACACGAAGGATTTCCACTATAATCGATCCCACCGGATCACTCGGTGCCGCAACACCTACAACGAGTTCCCACTAGAACTCCTTGGACTCTCTCGTCCGTACACACCGCAAGCCCACCGGCTCGCCGAGGCCGCACCTCAAACAAGAGTTCGCACCCGAACCCGAAACACCGAGTCCACACTAGGACCCGAAACAAACGCGAACGCACTCGTCCGCCTCCTCAAAGAACAAAGTAGAACTTTGGTGATCACAACTCTTGATCACCTAAAATCCTCTCACAACAAAACCTCCTATAGGGTAGATATAGCAATGGAAAGCTCAAGTGTTTGTGTGAGAAAACAAGGAAAGAGATGGTGGAGGAAAACTCAAAGAAATCACTTTTAACACTCTTGATAAACTTTCCTTTTGATTGGAAGTATTAGCTCTCAATTTAGTGGGAAAAACTCTTTTAATGAAGTAGGAAAACTGGCTTAAAACCCACTAGAAATCTTGTTTCAAAACAATGACCAAACCCCCAAATTTATAGGCTGTCAAAAATTAGCCGTTGGGGTTCTGTCAGACCTGTCGGTCGACCGCCCGGTCGACCGCCAACGGTCAAGAATCCGACCGTTGGAGCCTCCGGTCGACCGCCCGGTCGACCGAAAAGAACAGAGAGCACTGCTCTCAGATCCGGTCGACTGGGTCGGTCGACCGGCCAGCTGCCAGGCAAAGAC
Organism: Agave tequilana; assembly: GCA_038442645.1. Taxonomy (NCBI): domain Eukaryota; kingdom Viridiplantae; phylum Streptophyta; class Magnoliopsida; order Asparagales; family Asparagaceae; genus Agave; species Agave tequilana. The sequence continues at coordinate 150,170 of JAVJIF010010371.1, read as the reverse complement.
GTGCACGCTGTGCACGTCGGTTGACCGGTCCGGTCGACCGACTTCAGGTATAGTCGACTATACAGTCGACTTGCTGAAGCCAGAAAACAGAAATCTGAGATTAAAAAGTTTGTCTTTTTGGCTCAAATAAAATCCCATAAAATACTTAAAAATCTACAAAAAAAGTTTTAATGTTATACTTTGATAAACAAACATGCTTGCACAAAATCAAGACATGTTACAAATGATTTGGACTATTTTTGTAATATGGAAATATTGGCTCAAATGAAAACTGTATTTTTCCAAACTTGATTTTTCCAAAACTAGTTTTTCCAAAACATCTCCAAATACAAAAACAAGATATTTAAACAACTTTTAAAGCATAGTGTGCATGGATATGATCCACTACACAAACATGATGAAATATCTATGTTTTTGACATTAAGCACTAAACATGATTTTGGATAAAAGATATGTATATAAGAAATTCCAAAAACCAAAAGGTATTTTTCCAAAGTAAAAATTCTTTTCTAAAACTAAAAATCTTTTATGAAAACATATCTATCAAAAGTGTGTGTGTGATATATACTTGAGCAATCCACCAACTACTCTATCATTTACATTTTATCTAAAAACAAGAATCTTATACCTAGACACAAGTCTTCATCTTATTGAAGTCTTCACATCTTCTTGACTTGGTTTAAACACGATCCAACTCGATCACTATCTTGTTGGATCAAACCGTGCTAGCTCCAAAACTTGACTTCAAATTCTTTGTTGAAGCTATGCACCTACTAAGATCTTGATCATAAATCTGTCACTAATTAAACACAAGATCATTAGTAAACATAACTACATGAGTTGATCATCATCAAAACTAGAGTGATGGGCCATCGGGCCAACAATCTCCCCCTTTTTGATGATGACAAAACTCATGAAGTTATATATGCATGGATTAAAGTAAAGCTTCAAAGAAGCTCCCCCTTAACTCATGCATAACACATAAACAAATAAATATGCAATGAGACACATAAACATGTATGCAAATGTAGGAGTAAACATGCTAATCAAGCATAAAACAAAATCACAAAATCTTTTCTCCTATTTGCAAAACAAAACATATATGCATAAACAATCCTTTTTCACAAATCATGCATATAAATCTCAAATTCTTCTCCCCCTTTTTGTCAATCATCAACAAAGGGGTTAAAGTAAAACAAAATCATCAAATTTTCTTCCCCTTTTTGTCATAAACAAAGAGACCAATAAGGGGTAAAACAAATAAGTCAATGAAAGGTTATATGCGATATACATTCATGAAGAGGAAGACGGTAAAGTAACTTCCCTACACATATACATTACATGAAAGAGGGATGACAAACCCTAATTCACATAACGTATAATATGTAATGCATAAGAGGAGATGTGAAGCTCCCCCTACACACGTGTACCACATAAAGAAGAGTTGTCAAGCTCCTCAATATACAATACACTCAACATGAATTTATATGTAGAAGAGATGTTAAGCTCTCCTTACATATAGGCATTACAAATCAAAATTTTGATTTTTCTTAAAACAAAATTTTGAATTTTCTCAATAAAATAAATCTTGAGAATTTTTCTTAAAATTTTATTTTTTTTATCATAAACAACTTTGTGCTTTAAACAGTTTTTAACTCAAGCACAAATAACTCATATATATGTATGAAAAATGATTATACCAAATGAAATTGGTACATACATATATAAGAAAACAAGATATGAGTATATACAAAAATTATCAATTTAGATACCAATTGAAACGGTCCAATGATACCAATTGAAAATAACAATGTAAATCATGTGTATAACTCATAACCTTCCACCCTACATATGCTCAAGATAAAAGATTTTCAATAAGGCTTACAAGGCATACTCGCCCAGCCATCCGCCCATCGAAGGTAGGGGTTTTCAAAAATAGATTTGAAAATAGTATTGCATTGAAAATCACTACCAAATGAAGAATAATTAACTAGTTAAAGATAATTTTTGAAAAATTAGTTAAAGATCCTTCAAAACATGAAATCAAAACATATGTTTTTCATGAACCATACCAAATACACAAGAATCGACACTCAAATCGATAAAGCTCAAAAATATGTTCATGAAACAAAGTCATGACAAAATAAATAAAGTGTGAGTGTTCAAAAGTCATGTAAGTAGCATTTTCATGAAAATAGACATTAAGGCTTAAATCAAACATGAATAATATTTTATCAAAACAAAACATGAAAATTTATTTTTCTTTAAGACAAACTTCTAGGTATATGTATGATTTATCCTATCCTAACAATACACATACATATCCCAAACATAAAAGAGTCTATTAAATATATTTGCATGAAGGCAAGAGACTCACGGGTATATATGTATATTTATTAGATTTGGATTAAAAATACATATACATGAAAAAAATCATAAAATTTGGCAAAGCGTGTATAAATGAGAGAATCATCAAAACTAGTCTATACATGTGCATATAGTGGGTACAAATGAGCATGAAGTGCAAATCATATATAAATCAAGTGTAACTCACTATTTGTACATGTATAATACAAGTTTTGATAAAAACTACATTTATACTAGTATTTACCACATGAAGCACAAAACCTAAAACATGAACACTATATGATAATCAAATGAAAAAGCATGTAAATAGAATGAGAGTTTAAAAATAGTTACCAAACCAAGGAACTACTCCAAATCTCCAAAATATGGTGGTCGTCCCACCAAAACTCCTTGATAGCGGTGCATCAAATGTATGTCCTTCTAGTCCATGCAACCACCACCAAGGCACCAAATCTCTCACGTTTTATGAGAGCCCTCACCTACATAAAAACACACGGTGGGGGTTTTGGTACCCATTTTCTTTTGGGTCCTTTAGGGTTAGTCTTATAAGGAACCCAAACATTTGTATTAGCAAAATTTATATGATGAATTCTATCAAAATAAAATTTTGCTAAATGGCCTTTGCGGTCATAATGTGTACAAGTGTACATCTTAGAATGCTTATGTGTGTGAGTGTGAGCTTGATGTGCAACATAAGCATATGCATGATGATGTTGTGCATGAGAATGTGGAGCTTGTTTCTTTGAAAACAAAGACTCCAATCTATTATGATTAAAAGCACAAGAGTTCAAGGTTGAACTCAAACAATCCATTTTATTTTTCAAATCTTTAATCTCATTAGTGGTGGCATGTAAAGCATGATGAGATAAAGAATCATTTTTCTTTTTCTGTTGAAAACATTTTCTTTTTCTTTTTCAACAATTTTTTTTTTAAGACTTATTTTCTTGAAAAATAATTTCTTTTTGTTTTTCCACCAAATCAATTTTATTTTTCAAAGCATTGTTTCCTTTACACAAATCATTCAATTTTGAAAATAAGGAAACATTTTCATTTTTCAAAATTTCATTTTCTTTTTCTAAGCATGCAATCTTATTTTTAGAAGAATCATTTTCCTTATGCATGCAATCAAAGTTCTTTTTCAAATTTTTATTTTCTTTTCTAATCATGTCATATTTCTCAAGCAATAATTGACAAAAAGTGCTAAGCTCATCATATGACATGTTATTATCCTCATCCTCGGATTCGGTAGTTACCTCAAGGGGGTCATCCCCTTGGACCATATAACACTTGTTGGAGGTGTCGCTTCCAACATCCGAATCGCTCTCCGCATAGTATTGATCTTTTCGCCAAGGAAGATGAGGGTATTCCATACTACAAAAGCCGAATCAAAGTTAGAAACTCTAGATAAATAAACATCATTTAGGCTAGACTTTAAAGCATTAAGGGCTTTTGCATTAGCCTCAATATTTTTGCCATTTAAACAATAATCATTTTTAGTGGTGGCAAAATAAACATGAATGCCTAGGGCCTTGAGGTACAAGGACATCTTCACCTTCCATATATGGATGTTAAGAATATCAAAAGTGGGAGGTGACATGAAGTCCATGGTGTGTACAAAAATATTATGATTAGCCTAAAATGAGGATCTTTAACTCTAAGTTGTAAGACCTAAAATCAATAGCACTTGGCTCTGATACCAATTGAAAGTTCACCTAGAGGGGGGTGAATAGGTGATGGCTAATCTAATGGTCACTAAATGCCAAATAATGCGGAAGCTAAAAACAATTTATGACCAAATAAAAACTATTACACTAAACACCACGTATAACACAAGAGTGTTGCCGAATTCCCCGTGAAGGGCTCTGGACAAACTCCTCTAGATTCCCCTTGAATGGGTTGAGGTGCCGCGTTGGCTCTCTTGGTTAAATACAAGTGTTAGCAAACAATCTCACACAAGTATATAACAATATGAGCACAAAATCTATCAAGCATGTAAAGATAAGACAAGTAATAACATGCAAGATATAAACAAGAGACAAAGAGAGAGAGAGTGAGCAATCGCAAACACAAGGGATTTGTTTCGAGGTTCGAGCACACTTGCTCTACATCCCCGCCTTCGACACACGAAGGATTTCTACTATAATCGATCCCACCGGATCACTCGGTGCCGCAACACCTACAACGAGTTCCCACTAGAACTCCTTGGACTCTCTCGTCCGTACACACCGCAAGCCCACCGGCTCGCCGAGGCCGCACCTCAAAGAAGGTTCGCACCCGAACCCTAAACACCGAGTCCACACTAGGACCCGAAACAAACGCGAACGCACTCGTCCGCCTCCTCAAAGAACAGAGTAGAACTTTGGTGATCACAACTCTTGATCACCTAAAATCCTCTCACAACAAAACCTCCATAGGGTAGATATAGCAATGGAAAGCTCAAGTGTTTGTGTGAGAAAATAAGGAAAGAGATGGTGGAGGAAAACTCAAAGAAATCACTTTTAACACTCTTGATAAACTCCCCTTTTGATTGGAAGTATTAGCTCTCAATTTAGTGGGAAAAACTCTTTTAATGAAGTAGGAAACTGGCTTAAAACCCACTAGAAATCTTGTTTCAAAACAATGACCAAACCCCCAAATTTATAGGCTGTCAAAAACTAGCCGTTGGGGTTCTGTCAGACCTGTCGGTCGACCGCCCGGTCGACCGCCAACGGTCAAGAATCTGATCGTTGGAGCCTCCGGTCGACCGCCCGGTCGACCGAAAAGAACAGAGAGCACTGCTCTCAGATCCGATCGACTGGGTCGGTCGACCGGCCAGCTGCCAGGCCAACGCGTGCACGCTGTGCACGTCGGTTGACCGGTCCGGTCGACCGACTTCAGGTATAGTCGACTATACAGTCGACTTGCTGAAGCCAGAAAACAGAAATCTGAGATTAAAAAGTTTGTCTTTTTGGCTCAAATAAAATCCCATAAATTACTTAAAAATCTACAAAAAAGTTTTGATGTTATAATTTGATAAACAAACATGCTTGCACAAAATCAAGGCATGTTACAAATGATTTGGACTATTTTTGTAATATGGAAATATTGGCTCAAATGAAAACTGTATTTTTTCAAACTTGATTTTTCAAAACTAGTTTTTCCAAAACATCTCCAAATACAAAAATAAGATATTTAAACAACTTTTAGAGCATAGTGTGCATGGATATGATCCACTACACAAACATGGTGAAATATCTATGTTTTTGACATTAAGCACTAAACATGATTTTGGATAAAAGATATGTATATAAGAAATTCCAAAAACCAAAAGGTATTTTTCAAAGTAAAAATTCTTTTCTAAAACTAAAAATCTTTTATGAAAACATATCTATCAAGAGTGTGTGTGTGATATATACTTGAGCAATCCACCAACTACTATATCCTTTACATTTTATCTAAAAACAAAAATCTTATACTTAGACACAAGTCATCATCTTATTGAAGTCTTCACTTGAAGTCTTCACATCTTCTTGACTTGGTCTAAACACGATCCAAACTCGATCACTATCTCGTTGGATCAAACCGTGCTAGCTCCAAAACTTGACTTCAAATCTTTTGTTGAAGCTATGCACCTACTAAGATCTTGATCATAAATCTGTCACTAATTAAACAAAGATCATTAGTAAACATAACTACATGAGTTGATCATCATCAAAACTAGAGTGATGGGCCATCGGGCCAACAGAAAGTAGTGAGTTGTTAAGATCTATGTCTTTAGGCGTACAAATTCTCGATCCGGCTATTTGATCATGATCTAGACATTAAAAAACCCCTACAAACCAATTTTTTTTAGGTTTCAAATGTTCTACACCGTTAAACTAACAAACTCACTACTTAGGCCATATGTTTTCCCCTACTTGGTGCATGGGCAAAAAGTATTTAAGTATTTGATTCTTGGTTTATAGATACTTGAAATAATATAGATCAACTTCAACGAAATGGATCTTGTATTTGAATATTGTAAGATTGTGTTTCAGTGGGAATGATTCGGCCTCGATTCCTTCCGGAATGACAGAAGTCTATCTATTAGTTTCATGGGTTTTATCGATAAGAGTAAAATTTCTTTCTAAAGTTTGACACTAACAATATTTTCTCTTTCTTTACGTGTTTGTTAACTTTGGTTAGAGTGATTTAAGAACATTTGAGATATTTGGGTTAAATGGGTCGCGTCAGGTCGACCTGTTTGAATTCGGGTCGGGTTTGAGTCTGTGATATTTACCCATTTATTAAACGTGTTGGGTAGGCATCATTGTACTGATCAACCCGAAATGACCCGGCTCGGCCAATTGTCACGCCAATTAAGGGTCTGTTTGGTTGTCGTAACTGGCCGTAATTCGTAGTTGTAATTGGTAAAGTCTTTTACAATTGTAAATGAGTTATATGTATATAAATTTTACGGTGTTTGGTTGGTAATATAAAATTGTAAAGTGAGAAAGTGTATTGTACTTTACGGTGTTTGGTTGTCGTAATGTATAAATCGTAAGTGAAAAAGTTGACCACAAAATTAACTATTGGTGATTTTAAAATTTTTAATACTGCAAATAAATATTAAAAAAGTTAAATATTAAAAATTTTTAATATTAATATAAAAAAAATTACAAATTTGTATGACCACAAAATTAACTGTAACTGGGCTGTAAGTGAGTGTAACTAGGTTGCAAGTGAGTGTTAGTTGAGTTACGTAAGTTTTTTGCGAATTACGGTCCAAACAAACACCGTAGTTATAACTGGGTAGTAAGTCATTTACGAATTACGGAGTTTTACGCGAAACAAACGGAGGGCCTAAGCTTTCCTCAGATGCTATTCGAATTTCGGGTACGGATACGAAGATCCGAAAATAACCCGATCCGACTGGCGGTAGCCCTCAAAGACCTAGAAGGCTATGACCCTCGCCGTTCCTTCGACAGACCGTCGCGTAAACCCTAGCAGCACTTGAACGGAGAGAGTGAGAACTACCGAGAGCCCTTTGAGACCAGAGAGGGAGAGCTGTCAGGCGAGATGAGGAAGAAGGTGGACGACCGCATTCGGACGCTGATCGAGAACGGGGTAAAGCTGAGGCACCGCTCGATGTTCGTCATCATCGGCGATAAATCCCGGGATCAGGTTTCTTTTTCCTCACAAAAAGATGCTACTTTTCCTTATTTCATTTGATTTTGTTCAGTATCGAGAGTTTAACTGTATTTGAAAGCGCACGGCTTGAACTGTATTTCCTCACAGAAAGACTGAATATAGAAACTGTATTTCTATATCTCTTTGGTGATTTGTACAGATTGTGAATCTCCACTACATGCTGAGCAAATCGGTAGTCAAATCTCGCCCCACTGTATTGTGGTGTTACAAGGAGAAGCTCGAGCTCAGCAGGTCAGCGCTTGCTGCTCTAATTATATCATCTGCTATTTAAATTCGACTGAACTTTAAACAAAGATTGTCATTTTTTTCATTATAAACAAAAATGTGAACTTTTTATGCAGCGCAGAGATAGATTTGCAACATTGCTGTTCTTTATTGTTCTTAGCTGTCTGCATTTATGTCTTACTTTATAATTGGGAGATTCAAACCTCCTGATTTCTTTGGTAATGACTGTTTTATAGCTACTTATTTTTTTCACCAAAGGGATATATTTTTTTATTATGAACCCAGCAGCAGCGTGATAGTACTTTCAAGATCTCTGTTTGGAGTGTGAAACTTGGGTCAATTTGGTATCTGGGCCCTTTCTTCTTCCTTTGTTCTAATTTTAATGCACATAGGTAACTAAGAGTGGTATGGTATATCCTTTTGGTGGCTAACGGTAGTTTCCAGTTGATGCCTACTTGTTGCTCCAGTAGCTTGTCACTCTAAAGAACCATACAGCGACCTTTCTCACAAAGAGTAAAACTGTTCACGCTTTCCAAATCTTTAACTATATCCCAAATTTGAATAAGTTGCGCAGATGCTTGTAGGTTAATTATTTTACGACTTAAAACTGGTTTAGGCCTAGGGTCAGATCACATCTAAAAGGGATTTGACTGTTTTTATGAGGTGAATTTGGGTAATAGATTTTTTTTTTGTGGTTTTCTGTATAATAGATCCCAGAACAGGGTAACGGATGAAATAACGAACCAAAGAAGTTGACATCGAGATTTGGCAAGAGACTGATGGCTGTTAATATATCTGACAAACAGAAACGGAGATCAAAGGACGAAAAGAGGAAATAATAGATAAAGAGAAGAGAAGTGAAAGACTTTCTTTATCAAAAACTCAAACTTCAACGAATTCTAAGTTTCATTAGATTTCATCATCAAAACCTGCTTTTATAATGTTCAGTTCTTTGAAAATAGGTAATTTAGGTCAGAATATTGAGTTAAACCTACCCATCTTTTGACTACAAAAGCATAACGTTGTGTAGGTGGAAAACCTACCATACTTTACTTGAATCTAAAATGGACCGCATCAAATGATCCCGAGTCGTCTGGGAACATAGAAATGAAATGTCACTCGTAGATTTACCTCATAAAACTCAGATTTTGTCATAGTTGGGTGATATGCACGGTTCGAAAACTCGGCCGAGTCGGAGACGACTCCCGAGTCGTATCCGTCTCAGTTTTTACCGAGACGAGTCCGAGTTGCGTTTCGTTAATCACACAACCCGTTCACTGACTCAACCGAGACTCGGAGTCGACTCGATCGAGACTCAGTCGGACTCGGCTGAGTCGATCGAGTCGGTGAACGGGCTGTGCGCCCGTGACGCTTCTCGCCTTTAAAAGGAAAAAAGGAAAAGAAAAAAAATTAAAACTTATCTCAGATCTAAAGCTCCAGCTCCGCTCCTTGCTCGACGCCGCCTCTCCGCCTCCGACCGTCGACGCCTCCCCACTGCAGGTTTCTCTCTCCCTCTCCCTCTCTGTCTCTCTCTTCCGTCTCTCTCCCCCCGTCTCCCTTTATGTTTTTCTCCTCCGTCTTTCTCTTCCCCCTCTCCTCTCTGTCCTCTCTTTCGTCCCTCCCTCCCCTCCCTCCCTCCCTCCCTACCCCTCTGTCTCTCTCCAGTCTCTCCCTTTCCCTCTATTTTCGCTCTCCCGTCCTCTCCCTTTGGCTCTCTTTTAATCTCTCTCTTAATCTCTTTATATATTTAATATATATAAATTAGATATTTATTTAATTTAACATTATAATATATATAAGTAGATATTTCTCAAACTTTGCAAAATGTAAAAAGTTTTGCAACTTTACACTTTCCTTGTTTGTTTCCATTTGCAAAATGTAAAACTTTTCCACTTTACAGTTGCTACAGTTAAATTTGTGGTCATTTCTCACTTTTACACTCATATTTTCTCACTTGCAGTTGCTACAGTTAAATTTGTGGTCATTTAATTCTCACTTTTACACTCATATTTTCTCACTTGCAGTTGCTACAGTTTTTGTGGTCATGTAACTCTCACTTGTAGTACACCAATCAAAACAGTTACTTGATAATCAATATATAATTATATTTTTAAATTAATATTTTAAATAGTGTTCAATTCTTATTTAAGTATTTAATTTATTTTTAATCTTTAATTTTTTATTGTTTTTAATATTGTTTTAATATTAATATTTTACTATTTTATTTACTATTTATTTAATATTTATTTAATATTTTATTATTTTATTAATACTTATTCCATTTTTTATTATTATTTAGAGAAATATTTTATTAATATAACAATTATACTTTAATATAAATTACTATATATTTAGTTATTTAATTTTTAATATAAAAATCCTTTATTAATATCATAATATTTTTATTATTATATTAATATTTTTATGTTAATATTGTAATAATAATTCAGTATAATAATACTTTAATGATAATTTATTATTAAATTATAATTATATTTTACTTTGTTATTTTTATATTTCTATAATTTACAATAATTTATAATAAAATTTATACTATAATAATTTTCAAGTATTTTTAATATTATTACTATATTTTTACTATATTTTATTTCTTTTAACATTTTTTAATATTTAATTTTATTAGTATTAAAATTTATTATGTTCTTTAGATTTTCTTAAATTTTATATCATTTATTTATTAATATTTTAGTAATATTTTACTATTTATACTAATATTTATTAATATTATTATTATAAATAAATATTAAGATATTATTTTTTATCTCAAATTTATTAATACAATTTAATTTGCAATATTAGATTTAATTTAATAGTATTTATAATTTTAAATCACTGCTACAGTTAATTGTGGTCACTTTTCCACTTTCACTTTTACATTACCAGCCAAACACCGTAAACACAATACTTTACCATTTACACTTTCACTTTACAACCAAACACCGTAAAACACAATATACTTTCCATTTACACATCACTTTATCAACCAAACACCGTAAAACACAATATATTTTCACTGCTACAGTTCACTTTTTCATTCTCATTTTACACTTACGACTTGCGACGTTTTGCAACGAACCAAACAGGCCCTAGTTTAAAAATTAATTTAATTTAATTTAAAGGTATAGATGTAGGATCGAATTTTATTTAATTTAAAGATATAAATTTAAAATTTATAAATTGATTTTAAAGTTTAATTTATAGATTTATTTTAAATAGATATATTTTTTAAATTTTAGATATGATTTAATTTAGTTTGATTTAAGTATAGATATTAAAGACTGAGACTTATAGTTTGATTTGAGTATTTTAACAGATCTCTCTAATTTAAGGAATTGATCCTTACATGTTTCTATCGTAGCAGAAAACAATAAAAACATGTTCTCATCGGACAAATTAAAAAAAGTTGAAAAAGCCATTTCAAAGTTCTTCCTCTTCAATGAAGATATTCATCGTAATGAGGAAAGTAGAGGTATAAGAGAAGCAGATGATGATGATGTGCTGGTGGTGAAGATGCGAGGGTTTTATCCAGTTCTGGTAGTGAAGATGGTGATGATAATGATGACAGGGATGGCAATGATGGTGGTAATGGCGGCGGCGGTGATGATGACAATAATGGGGCAACAATAGTGCTGATGGAGGAACTTATAGTCTTGAAGTTCATATGCAAGGGTTGAGTTTGACATCAGGTCAAGATTATGGTGTGAGATATGTCCATGACTATAAAACACAACTTGAGAGATCTACTGAGTACTAGTACCTGTTTATCTGCTTGCCGCAGAGATGATTATGATGATGATTTTGTGCCTCATCATAATTCAATGTGGAAATAACTATATTAGCATGTATTTACTAATGTAGTTTGTGCAATTTACTATATTATGCATGTATTTTGACATATTTCTATCGACAACGCTTGTATATATGCTTTCACTTTATCTTTAGTGTGCTAGGTGATATGTTTTGGACATGAGATACGAATGTTGATGTCTACATTTTTTTTTAAAGATTTGTCGTGATTTTTTAAAATTTTTTTGAGCTTTCTATATAGCGTTTTGCGCGTATTGCTCGAGACTGATCCGAGTCACCGAGATCGATCCATCTTAGTGCCCGCCGAGTCGGCGGCCGAGACAGTGACTTTGAACCATGGTGATATGTTATCTCACTTATAACGAGACTGAGATGCACATATGCTAGCTGAAGAGGAAGGGAGCAACACTATTGCTCTGTTCTATATAATCTATGCTCATCTTCGGTTGAACAAGCTCTTAATTACCTCCTCTTTTTATTGAGGTGGCGATTAGTAAAGGTATGACTTGGAAAACGAAGAGTGACTTGATTGTGTTGCAGCAGTAGCACTTATATAAAATTTACCTTCATTCTTTTTCATACTTGCAGAGGCAATTAGGGAAGATACAGTGATGGGGAAACAAACGGAAAAAGAGGAAAGGGATAAGAGAGGAAGAAAGGGTGGGTTATGTAGGAGACAATATTAGGTGGGAAATAGTTTGCCCTTAATAGTATTTCCCCCCTAGAGTTTAGTATTATCACATTGGGTAAGTAGTGCTCAATCACCTCTCATTTTCACTCTTGAATTGGCAATTTTGTAAGGTGCAAGTTTGACGGTGAGGGAGCGAGCGAGGATATCATGCTAGCAAGGTAATAGGCTGCCATAGGATTTAGTTCCACAACTTAATATCTATCACATAAGGTTAAGTAACACTAGTTACCTCCTTTCATTTTACTCGTGGAGTGGCAATCAGGAAGGGAGGGAATTTTTGTTAGGCAGGAAATAAGAGACAATCGCAGGATTTATTTTTACAATTTAGCATATATCTATCACGCATCATCAACCATTATTATTAACACAAGCCTGAGTTGGTGATTACATTATTGTCTCATACATATATCTTTCTTATTTTATGCAAGAATGATTATTCCTACACAAGAATTGCATAGACTGGCTTATATCCCTAAAATAATATAATTTGCTGGTCTAGCTTAAAGTCCCAATTGTTCAAATCTAATTGTGATAGCCTAGTTTTACCTATTCTCAATTTTTTTTCCGAATATTCCAGTTTTGCTTGATAACTTCTGCCTCTCTCTCTCTCTCCCTCCCCCCCCCCCCCCCCCCCACACTCTGGGTAACATTTGGAGTCTTTGCTCTGCATTCTTGTCATCTCTCTCACACGTATGCAACATGTACAAACATAAACACTTGCGAGAACTTGATTGTTGCTCAACTTACAGGGCAATAATCATATAGTTGAAATGTAGGCCGCTTGAATTACAATCATGTAAAACATATACCTGAAGAATTACAAAACAGTTCATATTTGTGACACCCAATGCAGTAGGTTACTGTTACAATATATAATATTATCCTCAAACCTGCACCAAAACTTGGAGTTTTGGTGGAGTGGCTGGAAATATGGCAGCAGAGTAATTCAGGTTCAAATCCCACCGGGTGCACTTGTAGAAACGCAATTTAGGAAAAAATATCGCTATGCACAAAGCCCAGGTTTCAGCCCATTAAAATGGCACTCAACTTGTAGGGGCGTTTTACAAGATAAAAGTATTATCCTCAAACCCTCACCATAACTTCCGATTTTGGTGCAGTGTTAGGGCAAAGACTTTTTATTAGTTATTATGGCGTAAATAGCTATTTGGGTACTTAATGAGCTCTCCAATATAGAATTGTGCATAAGTTTGAAGCATGTCTATACCATTTGGTTGGTCACATTAACTATGTATTTTGGACCTCATCTCTTGGTGAGCTCGAACCATCTGATACCTCAACAATAGAATTGTGATTTCCTTGTGGTTCTTTGTTTTCTCCTTTATTCTTTAACATTTTTGTTCATGAATTTTATGAGCTTACTTTATGGTTTCCAGCTACTGCACCTTCTTTGTGGATCTGTCTTTTAATAAAATTTTTAGAATATAGTGCACCTTTTATGTGGATCTGTTTTTATGATGCAACCACTTCTAAAAAGGAGTTCATTATTTCAGTCACAAGAAAAAACGTGCAAAGCAAATAAAGAAGCTGATGCAGAGGGGATTATTGGACCCAGATAAAGTGGATCCCTTTTCACTTTTTGTTGAAAGTGGAAATATTACTTATTGCTTGTACAAGGACTCAGAAAGAGTACTCGGAAATACCTTTGGCATGTGCATCTTACAGGTTTAGTGTCATATTCAATTCTTTGTCATTGATATAATTTCACCTGGATCTTTGATGAGGATGTTATTGTCACTGTAGGATTTTGAAGCTTTGAATCCTAATCTCCTCGCCAGAACTATTGAGACAGTGGAGGGAGGTGGCCTAGTAGTCTTGTTGCTTCATTCCTTATCATCACTTACTAGTCTATACACAATGGTTATGGTATGTGTTCTTTTTACTGAATCACTGTAAATTACCAGTGAGCCCACAACTGATTTGGTGCTTTTACTTTAACTATACTTTGTCTGGTGCTTCACTTATTCTCGATTTGGTGATTTGTGATTTATTATGTAATAGTAAATATATGACGAGGGGTGACTCTCACAGATAAAGCATTGCTCGATCAATTTATTACCTGTATTAGATCGGAAACTTCATGCTTGCCTGTTAGGCTTTCCATTACTGCTTTGCAGCCTGCGTACTGCATCATTTTAGTTAACTTAAAAAGTTTGGAGTTTTGTATGGTATGCTTCCATGTACTGTTTTGTGGCATCTACCTGTTCTTTCATGGTACACCTTTAGTAAACATATCTGTTTGAAGCAGAACTCTTTGGATGGAGAAATTTAGAGGAAGAAGAAAAGAAAGTGAAACGAAAGAAACAAGACAGGACACATAACTCTCAACTCTCGATCAATATCAATATTCAATAATCAATCATTAATTTATTAAAGTCTAAAATGTTGAAATAAAAAAATAAGCTTATTTATGGGCAAACATAGTTATAGTTCCACCCCCCTCACACACACAAAAAATGAAAAAAGAGAGAGTTATAGTTCAACTAAAACACAGATTCCTAATCCAGCTCCAACATTAAAAAAAAGACAAATCACAAACAAGTAAAATTCCAAATAAAAGATATCTAATATTCTAATCTAAAATACTAATCTAATCCTTATCAAATTATACAAGTTTATTTTTCTTTGATTTATATTGTTTCAAATTTTGGTACAATGCAACAAGCATTTTGTTTGTCTTTTCTAAATTCCAATCAAATGTTATATGGCTTGCTCTACTGTTTTATTCTAACTGGTAGCTCGGAATGCTGCTTGCTTAATTGTTAGAACACCACCAAATATGTAGTAAAGTTTATCCCTTGTTATTGTGGTGCAAAGGATTACATGAGTCATGAGACAACCCTTATTATTGTCTTATGTTTTTTGCTGGTTTCAGGATGTACATGAAAGGTTTCGGACAGAGTCTCATTCTCAGTCTACTGCACGGTTCAATGAGCGCTTTTTGTTGTCTATTGCATCATGCAAGGCATGTGTTGTAATGGATGATGAACTGAACATCCTACCAATATCTTCTCACATTAGAAATATCGAACCGGTGTCAGTCACAGAGGTAACTGTTCCAGGTCTCCAACTTTATCATTATTATTATTGGTTTTCTATATCTGTTTGAAACTTTTAATTGTATGGTTGCCTGGACTAAATAGTTGCAGTATGTTGCTAAGGGGGACGTATTGAGTGCTTTGTTATTTTCTTTTCTTTTCTTTTCTTTTCGTTTTTTTTCTTTCTTATTATCTGAAGTTATGCTAGTCATGGATTTATTATTCCATGTTCCTTCATATCTTAAGGACCCAGAGGGACTATCAGAAAGGGAGCAGGAGCTAAATAATTTGAAAGAGCAATTTCATGACGATTTTCCTGTCGGCCCTTTGATTGGGAAGTGTTGCACAATGGATCAGGTGCATTTGAAATTTTGCGATCCTCAATATCAATATGCTAATTAGATCATTGAAGTTTTTGTCATTGTTCAGCTAGTGTATTAATCTGTTTATTTGCAGGGAAAAGCTGTCATTACATTCCTCGACGCGGTCCTGGATAAGACGCTAAGAACCACTGTTGCTTTGATTGCTGCACGAGGACGAGGCAAATCAGCTGCACTGGGTCTTGCTGTTGCTGGGGCTATTGCTGCAGGGTAGTACTCCGAACATGGCTCCATTGAACATGCTTTTTCCCTGTTTGTTTTTCATCTTTATTGAGTCTTACAAATTCGCATTCTGTCTACAGGTATTCAAACATATTTGTCACGGCACCAAGCCCAGAGAACCTTAAAACTCTATTTGAGTTTGTCTGTAAAGGATTTAATACATTGGAATATAAGGTTCACCACTCTTCCACTTTTGGTATATGATGATTTTGTTATCCTCCAATCATTGGTACTTTTATGTTTTTTTCAGCCGATCATGTTCCTGGTTTAGCTTTTCGAACTCACTAACAGTTCTTGGAATAACATCTATCATTATTCACGTGTCACACTGACAACTAACTTTTCCCTTGCTTCTACTTTGATCTTGATGATTAATACCTTTATTAATCAGTTTAGAGTTGCTTTGTTGGAAGGATAATTAGTCCGCTACCATCATTGAAACGCATCAATAGTTGTATTGGGTTGCACAAATAAAAGATTTTTGAACCTTTGGGATAATATAAAACCTGAAGGAGAGCCTTTTTATTTTTGAACCTCTTCAAAAATAGTCCGCTACCATCATTCTTTGAACCTGTGGAAAATCTGTGCACATTGCAATTCAAAAACAAAGATTGGATAGGACTAATGAGAGAATGTTTTGAAGAGCCTTTTTATTCTGATAATTTGATTTACTTTGAACTCTGGGCATTATCATATGGCATGTCGGAGTTGATATATTAATGTTCTAAAATGACGAAGAGTCTCTTGTTAATTTATATCACTTGATTCACATCCACACATAATTAGATGGATTAATAATTTTCTTGGACTCTTAGCTAGCCATTGTACTCAAAAGATCAAAGTGGTTTCCTGACATGGTATTAAAGATTGACCATTGAGCATTTACTTCTTTGCACTAATTGTGGATGAACTGCGAGGTATGTTCCGGATGAGGTTCTAGGTGAATGCTGATTGTCAATGACACTGTAGCAGTTGGCAAGTCTAGAGAAGAGAGAATTTTTAAGTGAAAACATGGAGAGAAGGTTTTGAATCTTAATGATTTAGAATTAGCATGGGAGAAAATGGAATATATGAAATGTGGCCTTGAAATACTTCATAATAAAGTGGAATGGTTCTCATGCTAATGGCCAAAATGTCAAATATTGATCTTTTTTAGTATTGTGTCAATCATCCATTATAAGAGTGACTTTGAGAATAATGTGTCCATAGGATTTAAAGGAGGATGGATAAAGTGGAAAAATGTTATAGGCCTGATATGGAGTTAGACCCGAACTCCCTCCTAAGTCAACCAAATATCATGTAGCTGCCTCTCATAACGACAAGGGTGGAGTCTTCCTTCTTCCCTTTCTCCCTCTCTCTGCACCCTTTTTCTCCTAAAGGAGGCCATTGATGATGTCACCTTTTTGGAGGAGTTAAAACGCCCCCCTCTTATTCCATGATTTGAACTGTACACCTCCCTTATTCTCTCTTAAAAAAACTAAGGCCCCTAGGTCCTACTTCTTTTGCTAAACAGGACCCAAGAGTACCATGTTCTTGCAGAATGCCTATTAAGTTGAAGTTGAAATTTTATGTAACTACTATATGGCCAGCCATGCTTTATTGTTCTGGGCATACAAGATACATCATGTCTGGAAAATTAATATAAAGAACATTGAGATGGATGAGCGACGAGGTGCGTGGGAAAATAAATCAGAGCATTTTGTAAGAAGGCAGAGGTGACTACAATGGAGGATACAATGATCGGCAATTTTAATGTAATAGATGTGCAGAAAGGCCAGCAAATGTGGTGGTTAAGAAGGGTGATAATATTGATGTAGCTGTCAGTACTAGGTTTTAGCAGTATGAACCTGGATTGAAGTGGTAAAATAAGGATATAATAATTTCTATTTTAACAGAGAGGACAACCTTTAGTAGAGCTGAATGGAGAAAAAAGATTGTTGTAGAAAGAGGGATATGATAGTTGCTTATTTGACAGAGGAGGTAGTTTTTATGACATTGAATTAGAATAAGGATTGATGCTGAAGGGCCTTAAATTTTGGAACAAAGGCTTTGTTCTGCAGTATCTGCAAGCTACCTTCTAAAAGAATCCTCTTTTTCAACTCTTGGGAACGTGTTGACAAGTGATCCTAAATTCCTAATAGTGTTTCTACTCTTGGACCCTCGTTTACCATTAGTCTTCTTTCGGAAAAAAGGGGGAAAAGATCTATTGATTAATTAGCAGTTTTTGAAGCCTGAACATTAGTGTCTAAGCCTGAACATTAGTGTCTAAGCCCTCGTTTACCATTAGTGTCTAAGCCTGAACATCATTGTTTCTCTTATTGACATGTTTCATTTTTCAGTTTTTGAAGCCTCTTCTTGCATGCATATATAATATGAAGTCATAGACATCCTTCTCAATCTTAAGCAGGAGTATTCTTCCTTGATTTATTGTTATCTTGCTTCTTACTCTTTTCCTTTTCTTAATATTATTGATATGATGGATAAGCCTTTATTTCATTCAGGCCTTAAACAGTGTTATAATAGAGGAGAAAAGGGGATATTTGTTTAGTTATTCACCAATATAGGAACCACTTGGTTAATGAAATGGTGCAAGAAACTTGCTTTTTTTTATGTGCTAGAATTAACGCCCTGAGTTCTACTTTAGACCTTGTCAGAAACAAAAAACTTCTAGTGGTTTCAGGTTCGGTATAGTTGTGTTTAGGGCACAAACTGAGTGCAGACACATTTGACTGGCTCTCCCTCCATACCAGTTAGGACATCATATATTCGCACTCCACGGAGGCACTGGTTTAAAAATGTCGATACTTATCCAGATGGTACTTTCAGAATCTGATAATCCTTTATGTATCGGAGGTTCACAAAACTGTCCAGGTATATTGTGAATGTAAACAATGTCTATTTATACAGTTGCTCACATTTTAAACAAAGCATTCAACTGGTGTTGACACAGAAAAATTGCTCTTCATACTAGAAATCTAGTCCACTGAACAAATAGATTACGAAGGCATTAAATTTAAGAAATAATATTGTAACTTTTGAATTTGAATCTGGATATGGTGGGTTTATTCGCTCGGGAATTCTCTATGTTGTCTTTTGTTTTCCTATTTAAGTTCTTAGACAAAAGTAAATCTTTTTGGGTTTTGGGTGTGAGTTTATTTCTAATGATGAGATGCGAGTTTTAGTAATGCAATGCTTTTGACTGAGTGTTTGGTCCAGATGGATTAAAGGGAGTGATTAGAAAATTCTAGAACTGATGCGATGGATTGTTAATATGGCTTTTAATAATGTAATAATAATGAAATAAACAGTATGTGGGGGTGGTGGACATTAACCCACCAGACTTGTGCCCATCCAAATTCAAAAGCAATCTCTTCAAATGGGGGGGTTTGCGTTATAATTTATAAGTAGTAGAGAAGTACACATGCTTTCCAACTGATGGGATCCAAGCTCAAATGTGTTGGTAGGATCTAGCTAACTCTCTCTGCGAGTGTGTGTATGTCTCTTTGATCCATAAGAATATAGATAATAATTTTATCTATTTTGGACCTAATTTGGCGGCATGGCCAAGTGGTAAGGCGGGGAACTGCCAATCCTTTATCCCAATTCAAATCTCGGTGTCGCCTGATTTACAAAAGATTGGGGATTTCTTATCCAATTGATCTAAATTTGATGAATTTTTGCTCCGCAAGAAGCAAATGCAAAAGACTAAATGAACGTGTCAATACTTGATTTTTTATAACCCATAGCATAGGTTTTATAAAAGACTGCAATTTTTTTCTTCAAAATCTGGGTATAGCCCAAACAAATCGGTATCAATAGGGATGAAGCAACTCTCACTGGTCTACGTACCAAAACTGATAACATTTGAGATTGTGCATGATTATATGCAAAAGATCCTTTTTTGGCTCTCTTCAGCCCTATGTCTCTTATCTCTAGGTCTTCCTTCACTAACAGGATTTTTCGGAAAACTTCATCTATTCTGTGTGGATGGCACACATGCCTATATTTCTTGGTTTCAATAGGACTACTTATGAGAGTTGTTTCCATCTACTATTATCTAAAAATAACCGTCATACGGAAAATAGCTCGACACCAAAATGATAAAAGCTCAACACCTCT
This sequence comes from Agave tequilana, assembly GCA_038442645.1. Lineage (NCBI taxonomy): Eukaryota > Viridiplantae > Streptophyta > Magnoliopsida > Asparagales > Asparagaceae > Agave > Agave tequilana. The sequence continues at coordinate 130,113 of JAVJIF010010371.1, read as the reverse complement.
TATTTTACTTTTTAAATAGAAAAAAGAGAAAAATAAAAAAATGCAAAGGTCATCTTATTTAAAATTCCAATTATGAAATCTCTTCGGAACACACTCTTCTTATAAAGAGGCTTTCACTCTTCTTAACCCGAAACAAAACAGCTAAGGAGAGATTCCTTTTTGAGGGTACTCCCAGGAACAAATTCTGTGGAGACGGGGTGGGGCCTGTAGCTCAGAGAATTAGAGCAGGTGGCTACGAGCCACGGTGTCGGGGGGGTTTCGAATCTCTCCTTGCCCACACCTGGCCCAAAAGGGAAGGACCTTTCTTTACCTGTGGGGGTAAGAAAATCATGATCGGGACAACGGATGCAAAGCTATTGAACTTGGTATGGCCTTTTGTCAAAATGAAATGGCCTTACTTTTTCTTTTTATTAACTTTATCGGGAAGGCTTTTGCCATTACATATAGTAAACCCCCCGGAATCAGCATATTTATGAACAACCGGGATCAATTTACTTATGATACTTAGTTGACATTTAGAAAAGTATCTAATGAGTTATGAGTTCAATAGATTTTATTTAGCAGAAAGATGGATATTCCTTGTCAGACAATCACTTATTCACAAGCCTCGTGTGGGGCTAATAGTTTTCATTTTTCATCTTATGGAAAACACACACATATGCACAAAGGAAAATGCTACTATACACACATTGACATTGCGTAAAATGCTAAAATATGAGTTTGCACCCACTATGGAACTACATCATGGTCATCAAAATTGATGATCGGAACCTCTCATTTTGATCTAAACATCCTAGAATCCAAGTTAATCAGAAATCAAGGGGTTTTAAAACTTTTAAGGCTTTGTTTGGAAACAAGGTTTAGTTTCCCAAACTGAGGTTTGGGAGAGTTTGGGGCCCAACACGAGGTCACCGAAACTGGCCTCGTTTGGGAACCAAAATGGAGTTTGGGAAACCGGGGTTTGGAGGCTCCAAACCTTATGAAATTGGGGTTTGTGAAACACCACTGTGAGCGGAGTTTCAGAAACTGGGGTGTGTAAGGTTACAAACCTCGAAACCTCAGTTTGAGAAATTCTGTTGCCAAACGAGGCCTAAGTTCATAGATCAAGCAAAACAAAGATATTTGTATTTTGACACCTTTACAACTTTCGAATACTTGGGTGCATGGTTGATATGATAGAAGTTTCCAAACCTTTGATTTTTAATCTATCTGGTTTTTAGATCTGTAGATCACAAATCAGTGGTTCAGATCATCAATTTGAATTTCCCTCACTGGTGCGCACACGCATGTGTGCGTGTAAATTCCAGCTAGTTTACAAGGAACAAAAATGTCCTTGGAATGAGAGCTGGTGATGGGTTTAGAAGTTTCTCTCAGTTCAATTATTGCATTCACTACACACAATTTTCAGTCACACTGATAATCCATGTTACAGAGTACATGTTTTCTTTTCTTTTCTTTTTCTCGTGCTCTTATTCAGTTTTGAAGCATTGCTATATTTTCATGTATAGATATAATGAATTATAGTTTTATACTTGCAGGAACACTTACACTATGATTTGGTGAGAAGTGCTGATCCAGAATTCAAGAAAGCAATAATTCAGATTAATATTTACAAGCAACACCGCCAGACAATTCAAGTATGTGAAGCTGTTAGTTTAAAATTTTATGACCTGCTAACGCTGATCGAGATAGTTATGCAATAGGAATTGGAACTTCATTAGTATAGATTCAGTTTCCTTTTCATCTGTATCACTTCATGGACTAATTTTGCTTGCCATAACTCCATGAGCCCAGCAGCTATGCCATGTTTGTTTGAATGGAAAGTTACAAGAGAATGATGATGTTGTTGCTCTCCTCTACATTTCTATTGTCCTGTTCTTTATTTCTGAACTTTCTTCCCTGTCCTCTTTCTACTTAACCTGCTGACATCCTTTCTTCTATATCGCATTTCAGGCCTATATTCTTTGTTATTTATGAAATTTATGCTACAGATGGTAGCCTTGTCACCCTTTCATATCACTTGCATCATGCATTCTTGAATATAATCTTTGTAAGTCTTGATCTATTTCCCCTTTCACCTAGAATAACCCACCAACTTTTGCCGTCTAAATACTCTTATACCAAGAATCTGAATTCTAGGCTTGGTAGATTTTCATGTCAAGCAAGCATGACTTTGAGAAAGATCCTTTTTTCTTGTACATGCAAACCTCAATACACGTCTTATTGAAATCCAGCAACCTGTGTTCCTAGAATTATACAAGGTAATGTGACTATAATCCTAACTTCAGTGGTGTGCATATTGCTTTGTGACTTTGTGTCGGCAGCTACAGTGCACTTCTATTAATGACACTGTTAAAAGATCTCTTGGTTTGTCATGACTCCTACCTTGCTGGGGTGTGGTCAGGATAATCAGCATGGATATCAGAGAAAGCCAGATGCATTCTTTTTCACTTTAGGTTGTGTGTGCAAGGTCCAATTTTGGTGGGCTTTATTGCTTAATATGATGAACACGACTTGGATTAGCACCTACACTGACATCTGTAGTTACTTCTCTCATCTTATTTCTCTCCTAACATGTCTTTTATAAATCATTGTCTTTTTTAGGAACTAATCATATGGTTCCAATAGCTAACTGGTCCATATTTCTTTCAAAATATGTTTCATCCTTATGTCTCTTCCTTCAATATTTTTTTATCTATTTGTTTTAAAGTTTTAGGTATGTTCTGCTAAAGCCTTCACTCTTTGCTTCTAGCTATATATTTCAGCTATTCGTGGTTATCATGATGGATGAAGAAACTCAAAAATATGTACCTTTTTTGAGTGATTTGACAATTATTTTGTTAATCTTACTAGAAATGATTAATTCATCACTTGTCTAAGTTTTTTCTTATAACAGTATATAAAGCCACACGACCATGCTAAGCTTTCTCAAGTCGAGCTTCTAGTTATTGATGAAGCTGCCGCTATTCCGCTACCAATTGTGAAGTCCTTGCTTGGACCTTATCTGGTCTTTCTCTCATCTACTGTTAATGGGTATGAGCTTCTTCCTTGATTCTTTTTGTTGTACAGCTATCTTATGCTGATGGTGTACTATGACTTTAATTATTAGTGGTCATCTGTCTTCACAGAATTTATTACCCATAGTTAATTCTCTTATGCATCAAAAGTGATTTAACTTTCATATTACTAGTGAATGCACTAGATATTGATGTTTATCCTAATGTCATCGCATTCTTTGGAAAGCTATGAAGGCACTGGGCGTTCTTTATCATTGAAACTTCTCCAACAACTGGAATCACAAAGCCAAATGTCTACTCAGAGCCCAGAGGGCACCCATTCTGGTAAGAGTTATTTTTACTCGCTTCCGTGTGTAGTTTTATTTCAGAGTTTATATTCTTTTGCTTTGTTGGTGTCGTAGGAGAGTCCAATTCTGAGAGCTTCTACAAGACAAGATCTCTCAATGTAATATTTCAATATCCAACTCGACACTGTTAAATATAAACGAAGCATTAATTTCAAGTGATGGTCATTTGTTTCTCATTCTTGTAGTAGGCGGGGGTGGTAAAAATTTAGTAAATGGCAGTGTCTCTTCAAACTTCATTAAGAAGAATATTGAGGCATCAAAATTTATGCCTATAGTTCAAAGTCAGATTCTTTTAATGCATCCTATAACTGGTAAAATCAGATGCTTTAGGCTTCTTTATGACTCTAGGTGTCACGCTAGTCCTTGCATCATCATGTTATAAAACTTTCTTTGCAGTACTGGCCATATACGATATTGGTTTATATTGAGTGTCGGTCTTTTGATATGTTTTACTTGCTCTGAATTGTTTCACCACACAAATGATCGATCCTGAAGTAGCACATTCAATACAGGCATGACCCTGAGTCATGTTTTAGAGGGTTTCTTTGTCGATTTCTTTCGAACATCCACGTAGTAGAAACCCTGTCCAAATAACATTCACTAATGTCATTACTTGTTCAAGTTCATTATCTTTAGCATGTTGGATGATTTAGCATAAGTTTTGTATAATGAAGAGGCTTTCAAAGATATCTATATTGAAATAAGGACAGTTTTAGTGAAAAAGGATTGAGTAAATTGCACTCCCCCCCCGTACTATTAGAGGTTTTGCAGTATGCCCCCCTAAACTATGAAAACCACCAGTTTACTACCCTATAGTTTTTAACTCTAGTCCTCCGTTCTGTTAAACTTCCGACACATGCCTTTCACGTGACCTCTAATTTTTTTAAAACCGCAAATTGTCCTCATCTTCTTCCTCGTCAATCTCTTTTCAAACCATAATCCCTTTCTCTTACCTATTCCTACTCCATTGTTGCCTGCGCCTCTGCTCCCACCTCCTTTGTCTCTTCCTCTGACCCCACTTTCCCCCTCTCCCTCCTCTTTGACCCCTTCTTTCTCTCTCTTGGGGTTTCCCTAATTCAAATGGCTACAAAAAGGTGAAAAAGCTTTTTAGGCTATTGGAATTTTTTTATATTGTGATAAAAAATTTAACTTTTATGTACAAGAGAGAAGGTACGAGGAAGGAAAGTAAGTAATTACTTTTCCTTTTTTTGGACAACATAAATGAGAAATTTGATCTAAATTTTATTTTAGTGAACTTATTGCAATTTTGAAGATAGTTATAGTGAAGCAAGAAGAAGGGTTGCATTTTTTTCTCCTACTTGTTTTGTTTCCCATGAAACATCAAGTTTTATTTCTTTACTCTCCATACATTATCAATTTATAAGACATTGAGAAGATAAACATAAATGTTTTGGAACTTCTTTCATTTCGGAGATGATGATTTGAGAGGAAGGACTGTTTTAATTAGACAAACAACGGCACTTTGGGATTGTAGAAAAAATTCGGTCGCATCCAAGTCACATGATATGGGGTTTAACAGAATATTAGACAGGAAGACTTGACTTGGAAATTATAGGGTAGTAAACCGGTGAATTTTATAGTTTTGTGGGGGGAGGGATTTTAAACTATAGGGGGCAAACTGCAATTTACCCAAAAGGATTTTATGGTATGTTCCCTTGCCAAGTCAGAATAATTTTCTAATATTAAAAACTATTAGAGTCCATGCCACTACACCAAACTTCGAAGTTGTGGTGAGAGTTGAGGGTAATATATTTATATTCTAACACGTCCCTACTAGTCGAGCACCCTTCTGATGGGTCAAAAAAAGATCTTTTGTGCAACACATTTTTACTTTTAATATGTTTTTTTAAATGCACGCCCGATGATAATTAAACTTGGGTTGCTCTGTTACCATATTAAAGTCCCTTCTACTACATCAAAATTGTGAAGTTGTGGTGAGGGTTGAGGGTAAATATATCTATATTCTAACAAAACTATTCATTTTAGGATGTTTTTAGCCTGCTTTCTGCAAGATCTACGAATCCTAAAAACAGAAAAAGTTGATCTTTTTTTTAAATTTCTTTTATAACATAGGCCATAGCTTAGACTTGAACATGGACTCCCTACAACCCACTCCCACCCATCACAAACATCATACACAAATTGTTGATCCTTTTTTTTTTTCTGTTTATTCAACTTGCATGTGCCTTGGAGATGCCATTGCCTTTGGTTCTTTGCTAGTTCCGTGCCTCAAAAGATGAATGATGAATTCTCTAACAGGAATTAACCATCTTAGACTCTTTTCTTGTCCAGAGGAATTTGGAGGGTTTTCTTGGTGGCATGGGTTTAAGTTACATTTCTTAAATTGGAGTTTCACAAAGGTAGGTCTACCTACCTGCCAACGGGCAATCACTGTTTTATGGCAGGTTTCTCATCTCCTCGTAGTTGCCTTGGCCTGGAATCTCTATCTGCCCTCATCTGGAGTGTTGGCATCAGGTTGACAACTGGTTTTAAAAATTGGTTAATTCTTGTTTAGATCTTTCTAAGCTACGAGTCACACTATTTTGAATGGGAAAAAACTCTAGCTGATGATGACAAAGACGAGATTGTCACTGCACTGCGAGGTTTGTGCCTGTAGACCGAAAAAGTTATAGTGATATTTCCCAACCTTCAGGAATAGAAGCTATTAAAGTCCCCGCCACTACACCAAAGCTCTGAACTTATGATGAGGGTTGAGGATAATATCTTTATATTCTAATATGCTCCTACATGTCAAGTGCTCTTTTATTGGGTTGAAACACGGGTTTTTTTGCCATCTTTATTATTTTTAATCCGCTTTTTGATGCGTGTTTGGTGGGAATTGAACCCGGGTTACTCTGATAACATTTTAAAATCCCTGCCACTGCACCATAACTCCAAAATTGTAATGAAGGTTGAGGGTAATATTTCTATATTCTAACAGAGGCCAACTAGTTATTTGGTTAGCATGTATTGCTAAACAATATCAGAAATGAAAGTTTATTTTGCTTCTTTGCCTAGAAAGATAGTTCATCCCTTCCTATAGTAATGCTATTTCCATATTTTTTGATAGTTTTTCTTCATATAAACTGTCTAAAAATTAAAACTTAAAATAGATTAGGCTTTGCTCTTCTGCTCTAATAGCCCTGCTGACCATGAAAAATTTCTCTCTCATAGCCTTAGCTTGCAGCCTTGCTTGGATCAATAAGAAGCTTACTGCTTCATTACATCAATCTATCAACCACTCCCCTCTGTGATAGTTGCCGTATCATCAATTAACAAAATGGTCCAAAACAAACAATGACCTATCATTATCTCAAGACTACCTAGATTTGCATTTTTCCAGTCAAACCCTATTTGCATGTTTGTCCAAGTTAAGTGAATTGGTGGATTGCTTAGGGTGAGATCACAAGAAAGCTGGATCAAGGGACCACTTAAGCCCACTTGCTACAGGATATAAGTTGTAGATTGTGCATGTTGTTGGGCAAAGAAAGTGGATTAGTGGATTGCATGGAACGATAACATAAAGAATCTTGGCCAGGGCCACATTTAATTAGTTAAGAATTTGAGGTAGAATAGTAGAATTCGTGGATGGAATCATATATAAAGATTCAGGAAGGCTTTTATTGACTCATTGTTCGGTCATCGACAAGGAAAGATGATAGTAGGAATATCAAGGTCTAATGGAAATAGATGGTACACGGTCTTGGTTTGTTGATACATTACTTGTATCAATGATCATTGACTGAATCATATTTAATTATCGGTTTTAGTTAGTCAGTGCAATAGATCACGGGTGTTGAGTTTGTTTATTAAATGGATAAAACTTCTGTATCACACAGTTTGTTTGGTGAGTACTTGCGCGGGTAACTTGCCTATTCTGCTGCCTTATTTGTCCTATCATGCTCACTAATTTGTATATTTAATTTTTTTTTTGTAAGATACTTGTATGGTTGTTTGAATGCTTTGGTGCTAACCGTGGAAGCTAGAGTGCCAAATGCAATTTCCTTGGGAATCACTATATTTAAATTATCATGCATAACAAATTTCTAGTGTTTTCTTTTTAAATTATTATGTTTACTTGATGGCGTGTATAACAGGCAGATTGTTCAAGAAGATAGACTTGAATGAATCCATCAGATATGCTTCTGGCGATCCAATTGAATCTTGGCTTAATGGTTTACTTTGCTTGGATGTTGCAAGCTACATTCCAAATATTAGCAGGTAAGCATTGTAATGTCTCACATGTCTGCCATCATTGTATTACAATGGAATTAATTGCTTCTATTCCATTTTCAGACTGCCCCACCCTAGTGAATGCGATCTCTATTATGTCAATCGAGATACACTTTTCTCCTACCATAAAGAGAGTGAAATATTTTTGCAGGTATCTAGCTTTATAACTAATGCTTGTGTTTATATGCTTTCACTAAGCCAGCACCTTATGCTTTTATCAGTATTCTAAAAATCGGTTTCATTATTCGTGCGGTCCAATACTGAATAATAATTAATCCGGATTAATTGAAAATTAATCAGGAATTAATCGTTTTTGAATATTTTAATATATTTAATTATATTTATACATAACTACATATGAATATATACAATTATTGTTGAAAGTGCCTAAATATTATACAAGATAATATCTAGATGTGAAGTTATAAACCATGATATGATGAATAACAAGACAATATGGATAAATAAAAAAAGAAGAAATAAAAGAACTTATTTCTTCGTATTAGTAATCTAAGATTTCAAATTTTGCAACATAAATATAGATCAAAGAACTTACCTGCAAAATAAGATAAATAAAAAATAGTCAATTTATCATTCAAAATAATGAGTTTTTAAGAATGATGGAGAAAGATTGCTAAATAAGTTAATTTGAAAAATAATAAAAAATAAAAACATAGGTATCACTTTATGCAAAATATACAATAATAAACTATTATAATTCATCTACTATTTAATAAATAACAGTTCATCACTGTTTGATAAAACATCATTACCAATCACCAACATCATAAAATAAACTACTTAGCGATCAACGGACACAAAGTGATAAGGTTTTCAAATAAAAAACATATGAAATGCCTAAAATGATTAATCGGGGATTAATCGGATTGATCGGGCATAAATTGGGGATTAATCATTTTGAGCCCAATTAATGCTTGAGCGCATAATCAAGAGCGATTAATGTAATATTAAGCGGGCTGCCAACGAATAGGATTAATCAGCCGATTAATCCGATTTTTAGAACACTGGCTTTTATTATTGAATTTACTGTATCTTTTGTAATCAATATATTTGTGTTATCCTGTCTAGTCATTAGTTTATATTGTATTCCAGCTGTGCTATTTCTATTATTAATTTTGATATATTCTATGTTTTCATTATTGTTAAATTATTATTTTCTGCAGCGAATGATGGCTCTTTATGTTGCTTCGCATTACAAAAATTCACCTAATGACTTACAATTGATGGCTGATGCACCATCACATCACTTATTTGTGTTGCTTGGTATGGTCCACCTATTTCTTTTTTCTCTCCCTTTCAGCTTCATGTACCATCACCTGATGACTTAACAATATTATTTTCCTTTTTCCTTTTTCCTTCTTCATTTTCCTTCTTCTTTTGGTTAAATTACAATTATTGTGATTTTTCTGTATGCAGGCCCTGTTGATGAGTCGAAAAACTACCTTCCAGACATTCTTTGTGTCATTCAGGTTTAACTCTTCGGTTTTAATATTTCAGTAGCACCTTTGCAATTTAAATTTGCTTATGTTTAGTAGATTTGAGTATAATAATGTGTACATTTGGTGCATTCTTATCGGTAACTCTTTTGCCGCTCGTCCTATAATGTGATAACTGTTTTATTTGTCCACTTTTCCCCCTGTCCCATATTGCAATTGGTTCCATTCAACAGTTTTGTTGCCTTCAAGCTTACTGCGAGCACTGCCTATTTAGCAATCGTGAACTCTTTGGTCTAAGAGAAGGCAATAAAGATTCTATGCTCTTACCATCTATTGACATATTCATGCTTGGTGATTGGCTGAACTTAAATAGCATGATTAATGTCATTGAACTTCACCCTACCTGAATTAGAGCCACGGATTTGATACCCCTACATGCATAGCCAGTCTAATTAGTGTACCATCCAGGCATCCAAGTATTTTCAAATCTATTTTGAATCCGCTAAACTGATTGGACTTGGAACTTCATTTATAGATGGAAAAAAATGCTTAACTGATTGACTACGGTGCACATGGTTCTGTAAAAGATTTATCAAAATTTTGTCCTCATGTTAATCTGACAATGCTGACATCAGCAGTGTGGATACTAAATTCCTTTGAAATTATCTGACAAGAAAATCCAAAACTACCAGTTGCTTTGGTCATGCAATTGATACTGTTGCAACCAAGGGCCAACCCTCCTCTGCAGCCTTATTTATCATGTTTAATACTGGATTTTTTTCCTTCATATTTTTCTTGCATGTCTGATCATTATGTTTGTTTGCAATGCAATATATTTATTTGCTTGTGTTCTTAATTTTTTTTTTACCAAATAAGTATTTTATGAAAACCTTTTATTTGATCGCTTATTCAGATTTATTGCATACACAGACTAATGTCTATGTGTGAAATTTATGATGTTAAATTATTTGTATGCAGCATAATGCATGGACCCAGGGGCTGCATATTTCTAAGAAGCATATCTGGCATGCATCTACTTTATGCATCTGAAAGTATTATTTTAAAGTTATTTTAATTGCAGAAAAACTTAAATGTAAGGGTAGAGAAAGAAAATAGTTGAAAGCCTACTGACCCATGGGATGCTGCTATAGCTCTGCTGCTATATATTTACATATTCTCTATGCTATAACATGCTATATAAATGACAAATACAATTATACATACTTAATACATTTCTTAACACATACTATTTGTTACATTACCTGCAGGTTTGTCTTGAAGGGCAAATTTCACGGAAGTCTGCAATAAGAAGTTTAAGTGAGGGCCGCCAACCTTTCGGTGACCAGATACCTTGGAAGTTCTGTCAACAATTCCAAGATCCAGTTTTTCCAAGTCTTTCAGGCGTTCGGATTGTGCGCATTGCTGTCCACCCAAGTGCCTTGAGGGTAAATTTCTTGAATCTTGCGTACCCATCACATATTTATTATGGTATGTGGGTTTTAAATGTTTTTGTTTTTGTCTCATGCAGCTCGGTTATGGTTCGACTGCGGTGGAACTTTTAACAAGGTTTGTCTTGTTTATTTATTTTGTCTATTTCCTCATTTTCATTTCCTGATTTAATTATTTCACTACTTTTTCTGGTTTGGAATACATATTACATTTCACCCCTTGCCATCCATGAATACCATAAACTCTGAAAAATCGTTTGACCTGGCATGTTAACGTGTTGTGTCTTCATGGATAATTTTATTTTAGTGCTTTTTCATCTGTAAACTGTTTAGTTTTTTGCTGGCCATTTTCTTTGTATAATGCTTTAGAGTGCAGAGTCTGCAGACCCTATTTTCGTTACGCAAGAACCAAGCATTCTCTAATACAAAGATCTGAATTCTTATTTTTTCAAAATTAAAACCTGTCCATTTTCAGTGGTGTGTTTGTTGTGTGCATTTTTGCTATGTTATATTTGAATGGCACACCATGCCCCATTCATAAATATCACTTCAGTTACAAGCCTCATCCTGTATTTTTTTTCAGTTATATAGCTTCTTAGTTGTTCCTCTATGTTCCAAGAGCATACTTCTGTTGGCAGCTATTATATTTTCTGAATACTACCGTGATTTTATCTTCCCACTTTCCCAGTTGAGAAACAGTTGCCTTCAAGTATGTTTAGTTAATAGTGATGTGCATTTGTGCACATATTGAATTGTTAACCCTTGTGCCAGCATGCTGTTTGCTTTCAGGATTGAGTGTGCATGTTGGTTCCAAAAATATCATCAAATATTTCTACTCAATAATTTTTTGTATTTCCTTTATATTGCATTCAGGTACTACGAAGGTCAGATGGCAGATTTCACTGAGGAAGATGCTGAGATTGACGAGCCTGAAGTCAAAGTTACAGAAGCTGCAGAGAAGGTATCAACTTAAAACTGGATTTTTGTTAAGTGGTTTTAGTACACAGCCCAAATTGGTCATATAAAGTATATAGTATAGTCTAGTTAGGTTATTGTAGGAAACATGTCATCTCCAAAATATATTCTTAACCCTTAGTCTAGGCTCCCACCTAGTGCTACTTGACATTAACATGTTTATTAGTGTATTTTATTTCAAAAAAAATTGATTCTAATATATTTTTTTTGTTTACTCCATCTAGGTTTTATACAAGTGCTACTTGCAGTATATGTCCAATATTAAAGCTTTATTTGGATGTTCAACATTTTGAACTACTTCTTCTTGTACCAATTGATGTGAAAATACGGATTGTATTTGTTATTCTTGTGTTTAGCTAATTTGTAAATATGCGTCCTTCAAGTAAACTTGGGCCCTCCATTTATGTTTTTAAGCAGCATTTCAAATCCCAACAGTATGTTCTTGTTTGAGCATTCCTACTCCAGATATTATTTTCGTGCACTTTTTTTTTTTTGAAATCACAAATATTCAAACTCGAGACACTTTTTTGAGGAGTTGTTCTGTTGGAAAAGATGTGAGATTAACAATAGAGCGAAACATGTGGTGGGAACATTTTTTTTTTCTTTCAAAAATTTGGGAAATCTAGTCCAAATAGAAATATCTAACTATGATTATATGAGGTTTTTTGTATTCTCCAGTTCTCCTTTGTACACAAGGTTTGCGAAATAACTGATTTTTGTTTTAATAAATCAAGTCAAAATGACAGAATAGGTATAAAGCCCCAAGCTTTTGGTGGAACTGAATACAACTTATATTCTCACTTGTGATTCTATTAGGATGCTTGGTTTCCATCTAGCATCTAGAGCCTGCTTATGAAGGAATATCCAAGAGTCTTCGGGGTCACATCTAAGTGTTCTTAATTGTACTATTAACTCCAACCCCTTTCTGTAAGAAAGAGATTGGCCTATGGAGCATAGTTCAAGGTTCAGATAAGTCTAGAAAAAAAATTTGCTGATTTTTTTTTGAACGGCCTGTCAATCAGACATCAGCCTGTTTGATTTGGTGCTGAAAATTTTCTGGTCATATCAACTCGGCTGATAGTGAGGCTTGCCACATAACCTAGAAAGCCAGTTGGTAGATTAGGGAGCCTACCCTAATCCTATTGTTCACACAACTCGATCTCATGCAACAGATAGCAGCCCCCAAAATTCTTCTCAGCATTAAAGAGTCTAGACATGTGAGAAAAAAGATAAACATTGTAGGGAATTGCATTCATCTCTGAAGCAGAATATAAGTTGAAGGGCCAATGGTATCATGTGTTTAGCATTTACCTGATCTACTTCTGTGCTGGAAACCTAAAATATATTGTTTCATGCCCATGTGTGCAGGTTTCATTGTTGGAGGAGAAAATAATGCCCAGGGCAAATCTTCCTCCTCTTCTTGTTCATCTCCGAGAGCGGCGGCCGGAAAAACTCCATTATATTGGTGTTTCCTTTGGACTAACCCGCGAACTTTTCCGCTTTTGGAGGAAGCATAATTTTATTCCATTTTACATCGGTCAGGTTCCGGTTAGTATAATCCAAAACTAATTGCTTTGCTGTTCCTTAATTTTGATAAGAAGTATTTTCAGAGTCTTAAATGCTATTTCCATTTTGTTTGATGACAAGAATAATGTGACTGGTGAACATTCATGCATGGTATTGAGGCCATTGAACAATGGTGAGATTGAAGGTGATGAATCTGGACAATATGGATTTCTTACGCCATTTTATCAAGGTTGGTATTGATTAGGTACCTTAATCCGGCTCTTTCTTTAACTATTGATTAGGGTGTAAAATAAATTTTGTTGACCTGTCCAGATTTCAGACAAAGATTTAGACGGCTTCTGGGTATTGCCTTTCAAACAATTGATTATAAGCTTGCGATGAGGTTAGCGTGCAGGCCGCTTCTTGTCTAGCAACCAACCTAGTTCCTTATATGCTGATTCTATGCTGGTTAAATTGTGTGATAGCGTTTTGGCATCAAAGATAGATTTTACGGAGCATGATAACATGGATGAAGGTTCCAAGTCAATGTTGAACCTACTATCACCCTATGACATGAAGCGCTTGGAGGCATATACCAATAGTTGCGTTGACTTCCCAATGGTAAATAGTTTGAGATGCTTATCATGATTTTATACCTCTTGTCACTTTAAATGGGTTTCATATATAGTAATAAGTGCCTTTAATTTCCTTGAATCAAATTTGACTGCAAATGCTACCAGTAAGCCTATCTAATCTTTATTTTTTGAATTTAGGTGTTGAAAGCTTTATGTTTTTGATTTATGTGCAAAGACCTCAGGGGTTTTGCTGAGGGAGTTTCTATTTTGTGTAGACACATTAGAAAAGGTTATGAATTATAATTACTTTAATTTATATACAATTTTGTGGGTGGGTGGGAAAAAGATAATTTACAGAATGTGAAATTTATGGGAAAAGCCAATGCCATGCCATTCTCTCTCCCCTCTCGGCATCTGGTGCAGAGAGTATGTGATTCCTAATCTACATCGAGATGTAGTGGTGTGTGACATTCGTTCTGATTACTCAGAGAGGAGGGAGGGTTATGCAGGTCTTTGTTTAGCACGGGACCTTTTGGAAAGGAATCTTTGATTTGTTTTCCTTTTCCGTTCTGAATATTGTTGATTTAGAAGTACATTGCCAAGAATGTGTGCTGGACCTTTCTTTCCTCAATTCCGGATATACCTCCTTGTTGCAAAGACATTTAAAAAAACAACTTTCATCATATGAGATCTGAAATTTTAGTTCGAAGAATTTCTTTGTAAGAGTCCTTTTGGAAGGTTTCTCTGTAAATGAAAGGATCAGTATGGACTAGATAATGCCTTCTTTTTCTTGATAGCTGGACTACTTGATCATGTTTTCCTTAAGTGTAGCTTCACCCAAAGAATCTGGCAGCATCTCAATGTGCCTGTTTCTGTCCTTGGTGAAGAGCTAGAATGCTGATCAACTGTTATGAATGTGGCCCAGTATCTGAATATGCCTGTTCCTACCCTTTGTGAAGGTCTAGAGTGTTGGTTAAATATCATGAACATGGCAATCTGAATAGTTTATAAGAAGAAGCATGCTAAAGAAAATCTCTCATGAAGCTTTGAACCTGGAAATTTATGGCAGAGCAATTTTTTATCCTTTTGATGATGTCTGCAGTTTGTTGAGTGTGATTGTTATCAAGGTTTTCCATCTCTTATGTTGTTTGTTAAGTTTAGCTTTCCCTGATTCAAATTTCCCTCTGGTCTATCTCCTTGTGAATGCTCAGGATTTTTCTTTATCTAAAATTTCATAATTGATTTTGAATTATATTAATGCTTTCCTAGAGAAGGAAAATAATTTTAGCTCATGAGTTTATAACATCTGCAAATCCGGATATATGGCTCACTTATTGAATGCATAAAGAAAATGAGATATATTGGTTACTTGGTCTTCTAATGTTTCTTTTTTCCTTTCTTTTCTTTTCGTGAGGATTAAGTCCTTGAATGTTCCCTGAACAATCCCCTTTAGATCATAGGAAGTTTCAGCATGACCGAATTCTCTTGCTATACAGAAGATATGAAAATTCCACTTTTAAAATGCTAATGTTGCTATGATATTCATAAAATTCAATATTATTCATCATCCATGCTAATCTTTTTGTTTTGGTGCTTAATTGAATTTGGAACTCTCAAGGACACTGTGTCCAATTCCTTGGGAACATGGATCCCCCCACTCGCCCTATGCACGAGTAACTTCACAGGGCATTATCTTCAGTGCCTCCTCTTGAAGACGGAGCTACCAAAACTTGGGATCTGAAGTGCCCTGACATCTGACATCTTGCCAACCCCCACCCGACTCCCATCTTCATCAGATTAAAAAGTGGACTTAGATGCATAATTATACTGTTTTAGATTTAATAATATTGGACTATTGGTCTTTATGAAAAATGGTTAAATATTCTACCCAATGTAAATTTGTGGAACATGACCTCCTTAATATTTAATACTCAAATGTAGCCCCACCATGGAACATTAAAAATATGACTCCTAACTCCCATGCTCATTCTAGTTCTAGTCTGTTGTTGACCAAAACAATAATTATGACTTATTAAGCAGTGTTAACTATGCACCACCACAACCAAGAACAAAGTCTCTATCCCAAGTCTTTAGATGACGGCATGAATTCTTTTCCCCATTCAGTTCGTTTAAAGATCATAAGTTAAATTATCAATTATCTTTTCTTTTTGCGGTCTTAACCTTGGTTTAGATCTATCCCTGGTCCTACAGATTTTTTTAGCTGTGGTCTTATAACTCCTGACTTGAGCGCACACATATTACCATTATACACACGTTAACGATATCAAAATCTCCCTCATTTATACTGAATCTATCCTCAACTCCTTGTTGCTGCACTCAATTCCTGTTCCGATCTTTTAACTTATGGCTGATCATATACATTTAATAGAATTTACTTGTCAACATTGGTATTCTAGCCGAAACCAACACCTCCCCCACCCCAACCACCCATATTGATAGGAGAAGGTGTGTTGGTGATGACGACGACGACGATAAACTTTGGACATACAACGATCACATAACACTTTAGAAGTTGTTCTCTAGTTTATCCTTTTACTTTGATTATGGGTCTGTTTGGTTAGGGTGGAAGTGAGGAAGTGAAGAAGTGGTAATAGTTCCCTTTGGAACTTGAGAATTGGTTAGTAAGTTTTCCGGTGTTTGGATGTTGTTGGGAAGTGTGGTTTGAAAAATGTTATGTCTTTTCCGGTGTTTGGATGATAATGTGGAAGTGGAAGTAGAAAAGTTGATCACAAAATAATATTAAAATAAAAATTAATTAAGAAAAATAAAAATGAACCGTAATTAGAATGCAAGTGAGATTTACATGATCAAAAAATTAACTGTTTTATGCTACAACTTATTACAAATGAGATTTACATGACCACAAAATTAACTCTAGCACTCTGGAAGTGAGGAAATGATTGTGTAAAAGAGAAAAGAGAAAAGGAATAGGGATTTTCTTATTTTCCTTTTCCGGTGTTTAGATAGATAGGAAGTGAGCAATTATACTTCCCCATTTCCTTACTTCCGCTCACTTCCTTGCAACCAAACACCCCCTATATGAAAAGACCCTTTCTGTCTCTCCATTATGAATGGTGGATCTTAGTTTCTAGGTATTTATTGGGTGTTGATTTTTATGCTGTCATTTCTTCTCCTAATTTTACTAAAGTTATGTACCATATTTTTTCAGCCAACTAATTCTAAATTCATCAGTTTTGAAAGCTTCTCTCCTTGTACTCTAGATTTAGCTCTTTAGTCTTGTTTTCTATTGTAGTATTGTTAGCAAACTGCATGCAGAATGGGACCTCATTCTGAACGTGCCTAAATTCATCTATGGGACTATATTTTTTGCGTTTATTGATGTAAGCATATGATGATACAAAATGGATCAGTCTTCTCTCTGACTGTTTTCATGCTGGTTACTACATCATACACATTCTTAATCACATCAATCAACCTACCCCCTAAAATCCATCACATAATCTCTTCAGGGATCCCGTAATAAGTTTTTTTCAAGTAAAATTCATGCAGAGATCACTCTTTTCCCATTAGTTGTCTTAGTAATTAAAAGTAGCCAATTAAAATGCCTTCTGCCGTAGACCTTTCTAGTAAGTAAACAGATTCCTAAGACCTCTTTTAATGGGGACATCACACCGACTACTTTTCGCACATATTAGCGTTGTTGTAGTCATGTCACAACGGCCTCTCTTTGGCTATGATTGAGTCATGTTTAGTTGTGATTTTTTTTATATTTTTGGACAATTATTTAGTCCATGTGTCGTAGTTGTCGTTGCTTTTCATTTGAGTTCGATCGGACTCCATTTGGTCAGTTTGTGGAGACTTGATCGAGTCTAGTTGGTTATTTTAGACTGGCATTAGTTTTTGCGTTTCTTTTGTTTAGTACCACATCGAGTATGATATAATTAAAGAGACTCAATGCAGTGAATAAAACAATAAATTACTGATTGAAAATTTTGCTATTGATTTTGATTTGATCTTCTTTTGATTGAGTCAACTGGTGGTGAAGCCAAGATTTGAGTTGCGATTCGTGATAATATGTTAAATTCAAATTTTTAGTTTTGATCTCACATCCCGTCTGAGTGTAGTGAGGTGCGTCTTAGTTCAACTTAAGGAAAATGACGACCGAAGTAAATCTTCAAATTTTCAATCTTACTAAAATTAGTGGTAAAAATTATCAGTTTATAATTGATAGTGGGAGATGCGTCAACGTCGTTGCCACGGGCATGATGACTAAACTTGAACTAAAGACTGTTCTTACCCTCAACCATATAAGGTGTCTTGGGTGAACTCTGCGTCCATTGATGTGAAAGTGACGTGCCTTGTCCCGGTCTAATTTGCCACGTATTCGGACAATATTTGGTGTGATGTAGTCACCATGAATGCGGGCCATATCATTTTGGGTCGGCCTTGGCTATATACCTGGATGTTACTATCTATGGACGTCTGAACTTTTGTTCGTTTGTCCATAATGAAAAGAAGGTAAAGCTAGCTCCACTGTGACCTTCCTCGCTGCCTGAAACTTAGCAGACTGAGGCATTAAGCAGGAAGGCCTTGATTCTAATCAGCCCGAAGGTTATTGATAAAGAAATTGCTAAAGGATCTACGATTGTTATCCTAGTTGTATCCTAGTTGCTAGGGAAGTTATTAATGACTCTCAAGAGTTAATTCCTCCTAAGCAGTCCCGATATTAAAGATTTGCTGATATCTTTTCAAAGCAACTCCCGGATAGCCTACCTCTGATGCGTGACATCAACATGCTATAGATTTTGTCCTGGTGTCCACTCTTCTCAACTTGCCTCACTACAGAATGAATCCGGGCGAGCATGCCGAACTCAAGAGGCAGGTTGATGAACTGTTGAGTAAGGGGTTCATTAAGAAAAGTTTGAGTTTGTGCGCTGTACTTATATTATTAATTCCAAAGAAAGACGGTTCTTGCAGTATGTACGTTGATAATCGTGCCATCAACAAGTTCATTTAATATCGGTTCTCCATTCTCAGACTGGATGACATGTTGGACATGATGTCTGAAGCTACCATTTTCTTGAAGATCGATTTAAATAGTGGCTATCATCAAATTTGGATTCATCTAGGAGGTGAGTGGAAACCGCTTTAAGACTAAAGACGGTCTATATGAGTGGAGGGTCATGCCTTTTGGCTTGACAAATGCTCCCAACACTTCCATGCTTGTGATGACTCAGGTATGAATTTTTATGGGTAAGTTTTTGATCATGTACTTTGATGACATCTTGATTTACGGTAAGACGCTGGAGCACCATATGGATCATCTTAATCAAGTTTGTTGCACCTTGAGAAAAGAGATTATATGTAAATCTAAAGAAGTGTGTATTCATGACTGATCAAGTTATATTCTTGGGATTTGTTTTATCTTCTCAAGGGATTTTTGCAAATCTTCAGAAAAATTCAGACGATTGTAGAATGATCAGAGCCTCGAAATATTCGAGATGTAAGTTTTCATGGGTGCAAACCTTCTCCCGTCGATTCATAAGAGGTTCAGCACTATGATGGCCCCAATTACGGATTGCCTGAAGAAAAAAGAATTTCAGTGGCTCATAGCTGCTGCCAAGGCGTTCAAAGAGACTAAATAAAGGATGATCGAAGCACCTGTTATGAAACTTTCTGATTTCTCCAAGGTGTTCGAAGTAATATGTGATGCCTCATGCATTGGCATATGCAAGTACTAAGTCAGGAAAAGCTCCCCGTCGCCTTCCTCAGTAAAGAGTTTAGCGGTGCTAGGCTGAATTACTTTACCTACGACAAAGAATTCTATGCGGTAGTGCAATCTTTGTGCGGTGACATTATCTTTTGCTGCAAGAATTTGTCCTTTAATCAGACCACGAAGCCCTTCGATACCTTAACTCTCAGAAGAAGCTCAATGCTAGGCATGATCGATGGATTGAATTGTTACAAGATTACACTTATACCCTTAAACATATGTCTGGAGTTGAGAACAAGGTAGTTGATGAGCTTAATCGTTGAGTTTGTTTTCTTAAACAATTGAGCGCTGAGGTAGTAGGCTTTGAGAGAGTCAAAGAAGAGTATGAGGCGTGTCCCGACTTTGGAGAGATTGTCTACGTGTTAAAAGAAGGGGCGACTCTTGAGATAGATGACTTCCTACTTCATGATGGCTATTCATTTCGATTTTGTAAGTTACGCATTCCAGTACTTCCTTGAGATTACCTTATTTGGGAATTGCATACTGAAGGTGTTGTCGGTCACTACGATAGAGAAAAGACCATAGAAGTGGTAGAGAGTTTATTTTATTGGCCAAGCCTTATGAACGACGTTGTAAGGCTAATAGGGCAATGTCGCACTTGTCAATTGGCTAAGCAGCGAAAACAGAATACTGGCCTATACATGCCTCTACTTGTGCCAGATTGTTCGTGGCAGGACGTGAGTATTGATTTCGTGCTTTGGCTTCTTAAGACTGTCAGGAAGCATGATTTCATATTTGTTGTGGACTGTTTTTCAAAGATGGCCTTCTTGTCTTGCAGCAAAACATCTGACGCTTTCAAGATTGCTCAGTTTTACTTTGATGGGGTGCTTGCATGTATTGCCCAAAACAATTATGTCATATATGGATGTGAATACATGAGCTATTTTTTGAAGATTCTATGACACAAGATGGGAATTAAGCTCAAGTTTTCTAATACTTTCTATTTCCAAACTGACGGTCAAACTGAGGTGGTTAACAGGAGTTTAAGAGATTTTTTGCGATGCTTGGTTGGTAGAACTTGCGGATGGGATCTGATTTTACTCACTGCAGAGTTCGCATATAATAGTTTAGTGAATAAATTCATATACATGAGTCCAGTTGAGGTCGTGCATAGTTACAAATCTAGGAAGCCTATAGATCTTATCCCTATGACACAATATCCTAAAGTATCTGAGTCTGCATCTGTATTCACATCATACATTCTTGATTTGCATAAAATAATCAGCAAGAAAATTCAGGAAAGTAATGCCCATTATAAATCCCATGCTGATTTTCACCGAAGGCATCTTGAATTTTAGGAGGGTAATTATGTAATAATTCGGATTCATCTGGAGCGCTTCCCACCAGGAACTGTTAAGAAATTGAATGCTTGTAGTGCTGGCTCTTACAAAATTCTCAAGAAAATTAATTCAAATTCCTATGTTATTATTTACCTTAGGATTTTGAGATTAGTTCGACATTTAATATCTCAGATTTAGTAGCTTATAAAGGTCCTTTTAACCCTGATAATCTACTTATGGATCTTGGTGAGGCTACTTGGAGCTTTTATTTGAGGGATCCCACTTTCCACTACTACTAACTACAAATGTCCCATTTAGAGCTAAACATATTGATAGCATAAATGATGATGAGATCATCTCCACTCGAGATGGTTAGTTGTAGAAGATATCTAGTGCGTTAGAAAGGTCGTCCAGAATCTGATGATACATGGATTACTCGAGAGGACCTGCAGCGATTGGTCATAGATTTATTGGAGCACTATGAGAGTCATCTAGAGCCATACTTAACCGGGCCGAGTTCTTTTTACCCTAGACCCGGGAGAGTTGATGGGGACATCACACCGACTCCTTTTCGCACATATCAGCGTTATCATCGTCATGTCACAACGGCCATGGTTTTGAGTCATGTATATTTATGATTTTTTTTTTTTTTATATTTTTGGACAATTGTTAAGTCCATGTGTCATAGTTGTCGTTGCTTTTCATTTGAATTCGATCGGACTCCGTTTGGGTTAGTTTGCTGAGTCTTGATTGAGTCTAGTTGGTTATGTCTTATTTTAGACTTGCATTAGTTTTTGAGTTTCTTTTGTTTAGTATCACATCGGAATGACGAAAAACTCCTCTTCATAAGAGTCTATTTAAAGAGACTCAATTCACTGAATAAAGCAATGAATTATTGATTGAATACTTTGCTATTGGTTTTGATTTGGTCTACTATTGATTGTGTCAATTCGTGGTGAAGCCAAGACCCGTGTTGCGATCCGTGATCATATCCTAAATTAAAATTTTCAGTTTTGATCCCACATCATCCTTAGCATACATAGATTTACGGGAGATCTCCTGGGCATAAATCTGTTTTTTGGAATAGCTTATGAAATAACTGGACCCTTTCTTTAATTTATTCTTCCTTGTGTTACAAGATGTGCATGCAACTGTT
Organism: Agave tequilana; assembly: GCA_038442645.1. Taxonomy (NCBI): domain Eukaryota; kingdom Viridiplantae; phylum Streptophyta; class Magnoliopsida; order Asparagales; family Asparagaceae; genus Agave; species Agave tequilana. The sequence goes on along the minus strand of JAVJIF010010371.1, from coordinate 108,343 downwards.
TACTTAAATGCGCTTGTAACGGAAAGTTATTTGTTTTCTTCCTCCACAGTGGTTTTCCTCATTTGTTTTAATCAGCTTTCCTATATATGCTCCCTCAATCTTTACACGGTTAGTCAGCCCTGCCATTTTTCAAGCGGGCATCCTAGAAACACCAAAAAAGAAACCCTCCCATACACAACCCAACCTGATTATATATGTTAAGACAACTTTTATTAGATTGAAGGGAAATGTTCCTTTTAGGATTTAAAAATATTACCCACAACCCTTACCTCAACTTTTTGGAATTTTGGTGTACTAACAGACTTTAAAGTGATATCAGAGAAAATCAGGTTCAATTTCAACTAGGCGCACATTAAAAAAAAAATCCTTAAAAAAATAGATTACCGCTGCGTCAAAAGTTTAGGTTTTGGCCAGCGTATATATTTGGACCTAGAAATTTCTCTTTGAGATTGAATGTTTAAGGTTTTGAGATCGAGGAAGATTCACCAAAATGAGGAAGTCTGCAACGCATTTGATCTGACTTCTTTAAAAAAATTTTGTCTGTGGGTTTGCCATTTTTTTAGATAAATTTATTCTGTACCCCTAATCTGACTTATGAGCGCCACCCCTCCCCTTTTGTTTTAAAACTGGAAATTTTGTCCCTCAAATATTTTGTCTAGAACTAGTGAATATAAAACAAGGGCTTTCCCAGAGACCAACAAGTCGAACTAAAGTTTGATCACTTCTTTGCTGTGCAATTTCAACTTGTGCAACCTTACAACATCTACAACTGAAAAAGTCGAGTTTGTGTTTTGTGCCCTCACTATGGCTGTCATGATATGAAATATGTGTTTCAGTATGCATAGAACCTTCTTGATTGGAAACTTTATATGCAAATGATCCCTTGGAAGTTGGGCATATTATTTGTCCCGAGTCTGCATAGTTTCTAATGGAAACGGATACATCGCTCTTAAGATTGGATTTACTGCACTTTGTAGATTCTAGATCTTGTGCCAATCCTGGCACACGAGTATTTCCAAGAGAAGCTTCCTGTCACGTTATCTCCAGTTCAAGCTTCAGTTTTGTTTTGCATGGGTATGCAGAACCGAGACATTGCTTATATGAAGGTTGGTTCATGATATTTTTGGTATTAACTAATTATTGATCATGTGGACATTATTGACAATCTACTGACAGTACAACCTTTTTTTTTTTTTGGCTTTTTGACTTTTCAGAAAGAGATGAAGTTAGAGGGGAGCAAGTAATGTCATCATTCAGGAAAGTGATGAAAAAACTTTACAATTATCTTTATAGCTTAACAGCAAAGGAGATTGATGCTAGTCTTCCTCGGCTAAAGGAAGTAAGTACTGAATAGTTTGGTGATTGATTATTTTTTTTGGTTTCTCAACTTTATTTGCAACAAGGGATCTTTAGCAAGCTTGACCTACTGATGTAAAACGAGAAGGGGGAAGAGAAAGAAGAGATAAAAAATTAAGGTTTTGAAGATAAGATTAGTTTTGGCTTCAATACCAAAAAGATCGCTTTTCCACTCAACACTTCACCATACAGAAATTTAAATCACAAAGCAAGATTGCAATGTAAACTTTGGGTTTTTTTTAATCAACTGAACTGAAAAAACAACTATAAGTCTTGGCTTTATATAGGCCTAATACAAAAACAAACTCCCATTATAACCGATATGTGACTAAAATAAAGAGGAAAAAGTGAGCCTAAAAATAAATAGTAAAGTGCCTAAACAAAAAAATAATAACTATTGATTCCTATCAATTCTTCCCGACTTCGAAAAATTCGCCATTGGAGTGGCGGCGGTGTGGATGTTGAAATCGAACCGGAAGGACTACACAAACTCCTCAGTGGCGGGTCTCAGTAATTGTAGCTGCAATGGACGAACTGGAAACCGTTGTGGCCTCGTGGAAGTGCGATAACGAGTCATGTTTTTGACGCTGAACACCAGCCAGGCTGATCTCCGGATCATGGAGAATATCGAGCTCGTAGACGCTAGAACCTGACATCAAGACCTTGTATGGAGCTTTTTCAAAGTTCCCAGTGGGAACCTCTCTGGGTGCACTCTAATCAGCACCTCGTCATCTATTGCAATGTTTTGCAATCGCTTGTGAGACTTTGCAGTAAACTGGTAGTTATAATTGTTTATTGTCATTTGTCTTGTATTATATTTATGCAACTCATGCAAATGTGGTGCAGATGGCTCAACTGTGACAATGAGTGAGATACCTAGGGGAAGGGAGAAAGCCGAGGAAATTCTTAGACCTAGGATTAGACACATCAATAGAAGACTTAGGAGAAAAGTGAGATCTAGTCACTAAGTAACATGGTGTCATTATTCTTTTCGTGACTGTTCCCTCCCTGTTATTCCCTACAGTCGACTTAGGTTTGGTAGATTTGAATACTATTTTCTTTCTTTTAAATTTAAATTCATAAGTATTAGACCTACTCGTCTGGTTACGTTCAAGTCATACAACCAAGGCCTACCTAGCAGAATGTGTGCAACGTCTATGTCTAAGACATCACACCAAACACGATCATCATAACTAGACATGTGGATAGAGACCTAACAGTGCTGGGTAATAGATTGAGCAGTCTTGTCAACCCAATTTATGTTGTATGGGTGGGGATGTGGTTTAGCCTTGAGATCCATTTTCTCAAGAGCTCTCTTGGCAATGATTTTGCACAACTATCCCCATCTATCATCAATTTATAGTTCTTCCCCTCATGTGTAGTATAGGTACAAAACACACTAGATCTACGCCAATCCTCATTACTAACAACTGTGTGTATCACCTAACAACACCTAACTGGATGTTAGCAATCATAACATCATCATGAAAATCAGTCGCATTGCCTGTTGCTTCATAAATAACTGTCTCGTTCTCATCATCATCGACTTCCTTGATTAGAATGTTCCTAGAGGGACACAGTGCAGCAACGTGACTATAGCCTTGACACTTAAAACATTATCTACTCTTGGTAGAAGATTCACCTATCACAGATCTGCCTTTAGGGTCTCTAGTTGTGTGAGTGGTTTGGATTAGGTTGCTTCCCGGCTTTTGGAGTGATCTTAGGTTCTGAAGAAAACCTAAGAGGTTTTTATGTCTTGAACTAATTGGCTTACCTGCTCACGGGTCTCTATCTTGTGGGAGTGAATGAATATTGCTCGCTGGATATTTGACCTCAACCCAAAACGACACTTAGATATTGCTTGATAGGAGTCCTTTTGCGCCTCACAACGTAGGGTTAGGTCATCAAAGTCGTTTTGTACTCCTGAACTGTCCTGCTACCCTGGCGAAGGTTGTGCAGTTTATCTAGTAGGCGATGCTTATAAGAGTCGGGAAGGTATTTCTCCTTGAGCTTCTGTTTCATGTCCTCTCTGTACTCTCTGCCAAAGTCCAATAAATCTTAGATGACCCTGAAAGTCTCATCCTAACAAACCGAGCCCTACTATCCTCTGTGAATCTATACTAATCAAAGTAGTAATTCAAATCTGTCATTCAATCACTAAAAATCTTCGGGTCAAGGATACTGTCAAATGCAAGGATCTATCTTAATCCTACGGATTATGTCATCTTCTCCATTACTACGTCTATTGGCGTTCTCCTCTCTCCTATCTCGAGTGTTATATCTTGAGTTCTCTTTGTTTTTGTTTTCTAACCCTTCAACTCTAAGTTTTAAGTCTTGAAGCTCTTTAAGGATTAGGTCTAGTTTGGACTCCACACGTAGATGATCATGAGAATAGGTTTTACCACTACGAAGGAGCATGTACTATGTAATACACAATCACACAGATGCAAGATAGTTTCCTAAGTTTCACTAGGTACGTGCACTATATGACCAACCGAAAAATTTCCTAATGGTTTCTAAAATGACGATGCAGAAAATGATTCCTAAAGTGAATATGTAACAAGCAGTAATAAAAGGCAATTAACAGCAGCGAATATAACTCAATCACCCCAAAGACACATGAGATATGTAGACTATCACAATAGTGGAAGGTGAGTTTAGAGAGTACCCAAAGACGCTTGAAAAAGCACCGATACCGAGTAGTGGCTCCAAACAAAGGTTTGTAGAGGCTGGGTCTATTCCCAAAAGCTGTGAAGTTCTTCCAATATCTTCGGGGCTCTGCTGCAGATCCAACGCTTCAGATAGAACTCGAATCAGATTTCAAAAGGGTCGTAAACAGGCTCTGGACTATTGTTGTATGTTGCTGTGAAGGGGACCGAGTTGGCTCAGTCTTGACTCTGCCGAGTCTGCTGAGTTGACACGCTGAACTGATTTACTGTGCTGCTGTTGTGTGACTGGCTTACTTGACTCGGGTTTGACTTGGGCTGACTCAGTTGGCTGAATGGATCGGGTTCGGGTCGGATTTGATTGGATTGAACCCGATTGAAACCCGGTTTAAAAATAAGCCCGTTTGATAACAGGTTTAACTTAAACCCATTTCTTTTTGAAACCCGAACCCACTTCTCCTTTCTTTTCTCTCACCAGATGCTGTTAGGATTTAGAACCCACTTAGACGGCGGCGTGTAGCAGTGGGGAGGACGAAGCGAGGGCTTCAGCATTGGTGGTTAGTGGCGGCGTGATGCAGTGGTGATGACCGAGTGGCGGAGAGATCGACGTGGAAGATGGGATCTGGTGGTGGTCCTTGAGGGCTTCGGTGGAGAATCGGGAAAGAAGACGTCGGGGATCTGCTACTTCATCAGAGGATTTGGGGGGTGAGATGTCGAAGTCGGCGGAAGACGACGTTGAAGGAAGAAGTCGACGGCGGACGAGGATACTTGACGTTGGTGCTATGGCGTGAAGGCGAGGTCGTCGATGGCTGGACCTGACGGAGGCAACGACGAAGTCGGTGGGGATTTGACTGCAACGGTTGATGGAAGAGGGCCTGACTGCGGCGGTGGGAAGGTTTGCTGTCGGCGGAGAGATGAGGAAGATGAACAGTAGACTTTTGATTTTTTTCTTTTCTTTTTCTTGAATTTTTCTTCTTTTGCAAATAAAGAACAGAAGATGAAGAAGAAGAGTAGATCTAGGTTTTTTTTTTGAGGTGGATGCTTGTGTTTTTTTGTGGAGGAGAAATTTTTGTGGAAGAAAAAAAATCAGGACTTTAAGCTCTGATACCAAACTGATGTAGAACTAGAAGGGGAAAGAGGAAGAGAGATAGAAAATTAGAGTTTTGAGGATAAGATTGATTTTGACTTTAACACCAAGGAGATCGCTCTCCCACTCAGCACTTCACCATGCATAGATTTAAATCACAAAACAAGATTGCAATGTGAAATTTGAGTTTTCTTAATTCAGTTGAACTGAAAAAATAACTACAAGTCTTGGCCTTATATAAGCCTAACACAAAAGCCATCTCCCATCATAACCGATATGAGGAATAAAATAAAGAGGAAAAAGTGAGCCTAGCCTAAAAATAAATAGTAAAGAGTCTAAACAAAAAAATAATAACTATTGATTTCCATCACCTACACTACACTCTGAAATAAGAAATTAGTGCTTTTGAAAGCTGCTATCCTCTAATTGTAATGTAGGTTATTTGAAGATTACATGTATGTTTTTTCCAGTAATGAGAACCTTACCACTGGCACGGATGCACACCCACAGGGTTGGTTGTCTGTGCAAATATCTATTTGATGAAACTGCCTCCAAAACTGAAATTTAAGAATGCTAGACATTTAGGTTATCGTTTCCCATCCTTGATCTTGCGTGGAAATAATTCTCTGAACTCTTTGCTTACCCACCTCTAATTTTTGTAGTTTGGAGTGTCATCTGCATGTCCAAACAATAGAATGGTTGCACGAGATCTTCCCATTTAGTTCCGCAATTGAGTAATTAGCTGCTCAACTAAAATCATCCTAACCTGTTCCCTCTCGTACCTTTCTCTTCATTTTGCTCACAGGTTACGATGGCTCCTCACAGTGTATCAGTGGATGAAGATCTCAATCAAGGTGCTAGAGAAGTCATGGTGAGAACTTAAACATTTCTTAACGACTATAGATTTCACTTCTTTTAAGTTCATCTGCTTAGTTTTTCTCCATGCGCGTTCAGGAAAAGATGAAGGCCGAGAATGAAGGTGTACTGGATCCAGAGTTCCTCCAGCAATATGCCATTGGTGATCGAGTAGGTGACTTCGAGAAGGCTCTCCAAAATGGGGTCAAGATATCGGCAAGCGGCCTTATCAGTGTAAAATCAATTCGCTCTGAGTCAGATAAGCACGAGAAGAAAGGAAAAGGTGAAAAGGAAACAAGCAAGAGCAAGAGGAAAGGAAAAGGTGATGATAGATCTCAGTCAAATAAAAAGAAGAAATCTGAATAGTGAGATTTTAATTTTGGTAGTTTGTGCTTGTTTAACGGATAATTTAAGGCAAAATCATGTAGCATTTTGATGCTACACCAAAATTTTGTTTCTATTTATTATTTTTATTTCAAAGTCATCTCTTATTTTGTATATTTTTCTTGTCTCAAACCATGTGTGTTATTATGTACACTCAACCGTAGGCAAGTAAAGCTTCCCTTTACAGTTGATTGACATACGAATTGGGGTCCCTACTGGTCCTTCAGGCCTGTAGCAGGGATCCCTTGGCGAATGAGGGTAAGCAGATTCATGCCCCTGTGGTAAAATTTGGACCTGATAGAGATTTGTACGTTAGAAATGCTTTGATTAGTTTTTACAGCGATTGTTCTGAAATGGATAGTTTGAAGAGGGTGTTTGCATCGGTAAGGGTTGTGGTTACCCGGAACGCGATGGTGGTTGGGTTTGCAAGAACTGGGGAAATTGGTGCTGCTGCGGATATGTTTGAGAAAATGCTTGAAAGAGATGTGATTTCTTGGAGTAGCATGATAGTTGGTCACCTTCAAAATAGCATCTTGGACAAGGGTTGAGATTTTTTTTAAATGGTCGGGAGGGGATTGATGGTGAACGAGACCGCTTTGGTTACAGTTCTCTTGGCGTTCGCCTAGTTGGGTTTGTTGGATTCTGGAACTTTTGTTCATTCCACTATAAAAGGATTTGAAAGATGGGTAATGGTACTGCGTTGGTGGATATGTGCGCGAAATGTGGATGTATAGAGATTGCGAAAGTGTTGAGGGTTTGCCGCAAAGAGATGCTTTTGCATGGAATGTGACGGCGTCAAAAATTTGTTCGGAATTGGGAGTTTATTAGTATTCAGAGAGAGGGTTTAGAGTAAACCTTTGATGTTCATGTGTTGATGTTCAAAAGCTCCAAATGTTTTGTCGGTTTACTATACTCCTTCCGAACCACCATCGTAGCACAAATTATTACGGGTCGATTCCACAGGGAGAGTTGGCGATAGAAGCATTTACGGTTTTAATATTGAGATTGTTTTAAGAAGGAAAACGAAGATTCTTCTATGTTTTAAGAAGAACAAAATGACGTAGAAAGTAGATGAAAATTCTTTGTTGGTTTTGTGAAGAAAAAGGAAACTGATGGAAAGAATGGTGAAATGAACTTGGATGTAGTTTGAAAAGATAACTTTTTAAAAAAAGAAACTTTGAAAGATTATAGGGAGAGAAATCATGACTAACAAATACTCTAATTTACTAACTTACTAATCTCATAGGTGATGCACGTCTCATATTGATTCATCGGAAAAGATTTATCTTGCTTGTTTGGTCAAATATTGTCTCATGTAGAGGATGAGTTATCTTCTCGGCTTGACTCGTTGCTTCATTGATTCACTGACTCCCGAGATAGATTTTCAGTGATGGAATCAAGGATAGTCACTTAAGGATACGCTAAGAAAGAAAATACAAGATTCATTAGTCCATCAAAGCTATACTCAAGCTAGCATTGAAATAAGAAAATTGTACTACTAATAAATAGCATAGTTAAGTGCTCCATCTTCATTTTCATCAAGGCACTTGTTCTAAAGACATGTCTCTAAATGAGACTCACATGAATCATATGGAAAGAGAACAAGTATTTGCTAAGAATTAAAGGTAACTCATCTTCATTGGGGATAATTAGAGAGACTATCATCTTCATTGGGATAATTAGAGAGACTATAATAAAGCATCCAATGATTCACATGAGTTAGCAATCACCCAAGAGTTAGTAGTTAGTAAAGTTAGATGTTAGTTAGTCATGTTAGGAAGTTAGCTAGACATTGAAGTAAAAAGCAAACAACAATCCATTGTAGAAGGTAATGCAAAAGTAGTAAAAGCTTGCATTGAGTTGTTACCTACTCTAGTTACAAGAATTCTCACTATCTCTCTCTCTTTGCTGAATTCTAGAAGGAGAAAGAAAATTACAAGAGCAACTAAAGAAAGCCTAGAGAAAATCCCAATAATTCCCTCAAAAATACAATGCTCTTCTCTCCTCCGATTACAGAGGCCCTACGGGTCTATTTGTAGGCTCTAGGGAGTGAGGCCTTCCAATCACAGCCGTGGGATTAAATGCTGGCTCAACGGCCAGATGATTGCCGCAGATGGGATTGGCTACACAGGGATGGGGGGAGAGAAGCACTTGATCTTTCCAAAGATTTTATTGAAGGACTTCATCCAACTAGTGTGACTTTTGTTGGAGTAATGAAGGCTCTTAGTCGTGCTGTATTAGTCGATGAAGGCCAACTGCATTTCAATTCGATGCCACAGGAATAGGGTATTGAGCCAGAGACGGAACACTATGGATGCATAGTTGATCGCTTGGGTCGGGCTGGTCTTGTCTCTGAGCCCTCGAATTAATTGAAGGGATGAGTATCCCACCTGACCCCATGTTGGTGAATTTGGGTGTATCTACTGGGGAGAAGTTGATTGAGTTTTAGCCTGCCAATGACGGAATTATGTTCTTTTAACCGGAATTTATGCCAAGGCAAGGTGGCTAAGGTTAGGAGATTAATGTCCAATTGCAATGCTAACAAATTTGCAGGATGAAGTTTGATCGAGGCTCATGGAACTGTACATAATTTTGTTGTAGGGGATAAAGAACTGAGCGGTCTTCAAAGATTTATATAACACTTGAAATGATTGGACATAGGTTGGTAGATGCTGGTTACTTGACTGATACTTCGCCCATTTTGCATCATATTGGGGATGAAGAGAAGATTCATTTCATTTGATCAGGGAGCATAGTGAAAGGTTAGCTATTGCTTTTGGATTCATGGTAATAGAAGCAGGCCATCCTATTCGAATTGTGAAGAATCTGAGAGAGTGTGGGGGATTGCATGAGTTCTGCAAAATGGTAGCAAAGGTTTTTGATGGAGAGATTATTCTGAGGGATGGAAGTAGATTTCACCATTTCAAGGAAGGGATGTATGGCGAGGTAATGACATTTTGATTTTTCTTATTGAAACAGACTGGTTTTCTACCAATTCTTCCAATTTGTGATTCATTTGACAGTTCTTACTTATAGTCAACTAAAAACATATCTTCTTGTCAGAATAAACAAATGAACATATGGTAGGATATATAATAATATTTTCTAATTTTTAAACATGCAACAATCTAAATCATAAATCTTTAACCAATTTAAATAATTGTCCTAAGCATATAAGTAATATAAAAGAATTAAAAAGAAAAATAATTGCTGGCCTAGGGTGATGTAGTCGTGCAGAAATACTGTCCTAGAAGAAAGTTGGTCGGTCCCTTATTCATACTTTGAAATATCCTTCTCTCCTAACGGTAAAAACTCCCCCGTAGTTCACCAGCACCCAATTCAGAACGATGAATTAGGCCTCTGCTCAGATGGAGATTCGTTGCCCGGAATGAAAACAACAGCTTCAGTAATCACGAAAATGTAAAGCTTGAATTCAAAATTTTGACAGAGTTTTGATGTAAGAAATATGAGGGAGAGAGAGAATCTATTTGGATATATCTGTTTCTTCTAATGAGAATGATCGAGACAGTGTTATATTTATAAGAGCTTGAACATCTACAGTTGTAACAGCCTCGCTCCAAATTTACACATGATCATGCAGTTCGCGAGCAGATCCGAAGAATGAGTCAAATTGAACAGAAAATTTCGAAAATATCAAAACAGAGTTTTAAATAAAATTTAAATTGATAAAACAAAAAATTTTCAAGTTCAAGAGCCCTTGAATCAAATTGCGTTCGTGTCCGCAGGCACCACCCCGAAGTGCGCGCGCGCGTGCAGGGATGTGGTCCAAGACCCAACATTCACAACAATGAGCATGAGGGAAGTTTATATGTATGCTACTCAATCTCCCATCTCCTATCTAATGTGGGACTAAAATCAAAGCCAAATAAGAAGGAAACTCAAGTTTTCCCTCTAAATTCAAAACACATCCAACAGATATGAGGTGTAACCATTATATTCCTGACCAGAATGTTCAATAATATGGCACTCTCCATTTTAATTGTGATTTCAGATAATTCTACCTATAAAAGTTAACGTTCGTGATTATTTTCACCATTCTATCCTCCACTGCCTTTTCTGGGTTAAAAGCAAACAAGAAACAATGTGAATCATTTTCGTCTGGAGATCGGACAGATGGAGAGATGGTTGTATGGAATTAATTCTATTTGATACATGTGTTTTAAAGTTTGATCTGTATTCCACAAAATATATTTTTATGCATTTGATTAGAAGTTTGGTAACACTCTATTCATATTTATGCTAATTTGTAGCAAACAGTTGGTTGTGTTCAGTTCCAACTATTTTCTAAAATCCTTTTTCAAAAATCAAAACCTTGTTCCAATTATTTTCCAACTATTTGCATATTAAAGATCTTGTTTCTTGAGATAACATTTAGAGATCTCGTTATTCGGTGCGTTTTTCAACCTTTTCCATTCTACATGGTGTTATTCCAAGAATGATGAAATATGTTATTGTCTCTGATTTGCAGACTAAATATAAAATTTTTTGCTTTTTTAGAGGCAGCATAGTAGTTTTCGACTTTTCGTTGATCGAAAGTAGTTCCTGTTACTAGAATTTGGTAGCTGAGTTTCATACTTTTCTTTTCTATTTTTTTCTGCTTCATCTTTTTCATTTTTGTTTTTCAGGTGGTGAACAGAAAACAGGTTGCAGAATGGGGTGGATTGGACAAACTTGTTTAAAATTTACAATCCTACGCCAATATTCAGATCCTTTTGGAATATGAAGGCTAGGAAATATAAAATATAATGTAGAGTTGAAGTTCCAGTTTGTTTCTGAAGCTTATTTGCTGATGAGATCTCTCAATGAGGCAAGTGGTGCTGAAGGTCATTGACATCCACTGCAAGATTCAGTCCTCAAGGGGTCAATTTGCGAAGCATGGTGTCTTTCATCTTTCTTTAACTAAAAAAGTCCAAGTGTCTCTTTTCCCCTCTCGCCCTCTAGTTTTCTGACATTGGCCTGTAGGCTTACATCAAGAAGGATCTAATGGAAAACAGATGGATTCAAGGTTTCTAAAATCTGAAACTATTATATAACTGGTTGTGAGTTTCCTTTCAAAGTAATTGACAGGTTCAAGAATCAAGACATCTGAACTATTTTCGCAGGCCTTTGCTCTGCGGTAAGGAATGGGGTTAGATTTTCTGGGGTTCCAGGCTGGAGACTTGGCAAGAGTTTTATTTATTGTAACAAAAGTAAGGGGAAAAAAAAAAAAAAAACTAAATCCATACACGGTCTGATTCTTTCTTAGTTCCGTGTCTATTATGTATCGTTTGCTTTTGAGACAAGACTTTGATAAATAATCCGAAGCTTCCTTTTTTGTGCACTAGAATAATGCTCCTGTTAGTCAGTATCTGATACAGTTTTTTTTTATTTTTTTTTTAAGGGAAGGGTGGGGCCTTGGCCCTGTATTATTAAAATAATAAAGAATATAATGTTACAAGAGAGTAGAGAAGAGGGAGGAAAGAGAACGTTAGGAAATACAAGAAGGCGAAAAGTACGATAAAGCAAGCAAAGAATGTCCAAAAACAACACACTAAGGCGGCATGTGGCACTTGTGAAGAGGGAAGTGGGCCCTGCCAAAGAGTCACCAAGAAAGATATCAGACCACCCAGCTCCAAAATATAGGAGGATTTTGCTTTAAAGACCTGTTGATTCGGCTTGTTCCACAACCCAAAAGATTCCGATGACAACACAATCCCAATGGTTGACTTCATTATGTGGGCACAGTATAGATTGGCAATAGAGGAAGGCTAAGAAAATATTACTAGATGACTTCTTTTCGGCGCCCAAAGTTCTAAGTGAAGGAACAATGGAGAAAAATATGGTTGACGGAAATACAAAACAAGCATGGTGTTCATTATCTGACAATCATTCTATATACTACTGTCTGTGTAGAGTTCAGCTTCTACACACAACAGATGAATAACTTGTTTGTGACATCCACTGCAACAACCTTAATAGGTTACAAACTTGGAACTTCCCCACAGAGCAACAGCATAAGCACACATGCATGCTTTCAAGAGACTAATATGCAAGTAAATGTAAAAAAAAATAATCCTCATCAAATGGCAGAAAACAAACATTTCAATTTTGTCAGAAGAGATATGCAGCCGCCGCCTCGACGATCGCCGGATTGTGCCGATGACAATTTCTTGGTTCCATCTCGAGCTGAAAACAAGAAAAATTCAAGGAGAACTTGTAATCAGAGGGATAATTGGGGATTTTGATAGAATTTGTGGCGGATTTAGAGAGCGCCCAATTTCTCTTACAGTGCTGCTTCGTTTTAGACAGTGGATTTAATCTAGAAATCAAAGCTAAAAAAAAGAAAGCACTGGGAAAGAAAGGAATATACCCGTTGCATTCGGGCGCAGTTGAATGGGTGAGCTCACCCGCAACCCGACCCGCACCCATCACTGGCGGCCTTCAACTAATTTAACTAACTGGACACTTCTGAATTCACTGTAGCAGCTATGGGAGTTTCACTGTAGCAGCTGCCGAAATCGAGCTTGCATCAGAGAGAACCAATGGATCAAAATGTTCTAATGTTCTCATTTAGACCAGATCAACTTGTTTTGTGTTCTGACTTGAAAGCCAAGCCTTTGAGTTCTAAGAAACAACACAGAGAGAATGCGAGCGGAAAACGACGTCTCTAGAGCTCTTCATCTTCCAAGTTCTCAGCCTATATAACTCCATTCACCAACCTTCCTTCTTCAAGAAAAGGACAGTTCAAAATTTCTTGTTGCATGTCGTTGACGACAGAAAAGGTTCTTGCAAGGCCCTGGGAGGGCCCTGGGGGAGGAGAGAGAGCCCAAAGCGCGCGCTTTGATAGGTGTTTCTCTAGCCTAGAGTTCAAGATGGAAGGCCAAGCCACTGAAAGAGCTGGACTCAGAAAAGCGTAAGCAGGAGATAAGGAGGTGGGCGAAGGCTGTCGTTGCTTATGCCTGGCAACTGAGTGGAAGCTTTTCCTTCGCGAGAGAGAGCATCGGAATCATGAACAGAGCTTATTGTGCTGGTGTGTGGAAACAAGATGAATTGAATTGGTGAAGAGAAGATTACGAAAAGAAATCAGAAATTTTTGTTTCTGAAGACACTACGGAGTTCACCGGAGAGAGAGGATTAACCATCAGTTTTCTTTGTTTCTTGGATTGATTTTCTGGGACGCGACTTGATTCTACAAACGGTTAGAGAAATTTTTTTTAATGTAGATATGTAGATATCGAGCTTTTACATTTTCGGAGTGGCATGTATAAAAGTTGGAAATTCTTACTACTGAATTTTCTTTTTTTTCTTTTCCTTGAAGGAAACATTTAATTGTTGTTAACACATCATGAAGCACAAATCTTTGACTCCCATGACTAGAACAGAGTTCGTAGAGAGCCCTGTAATGAAATTATACAGGAAATTTAATTTAGTTGAATCTGCAATTCTAAATCTGCCAACCCTGCGAAATATTTGAACTACTCTAAAAACAAACACTTTGCATATAACTGTAAAGAAGCAGCATAGCCTGCTTCTAATATCCAAATCTCCCCAAAAACTTGCACCAACCACTGCAAGAAAGAAAAGAACTTTTAGTACATCTACCTCTAGTATACAAAATCTTGTTATCCTTCCTCATTGACTAATGTAGTGGTTAAAATTTGACTCTCACAGGATGACAACACGCGTCTTAACAATCAGCCTCTGTCACTCTGAATTCATTCCAAGAACTTCTCTCTCTCTCCCTAAGGACGCTTCCATCCAGGTAGATTTGATGCTCTCAGTCATCCCAGAGCTCTCCTCATTTTGAAGACTTTCGCTCCGCACAATACAACCACGACAACAAATCATCTCTGATCTCCGCCTTCAATTACGCAGCCTAATCTTTCTCCACATTTATAACGTGAAACGCCAACCAGCGTGGGCTGTTATGGATAGAGGTAAGATTCTCTGCATGCAATCCCAAAATCAAGCGCCATGATCATCGCCGTTACAACAAATCAACATGTGCAGATCATGCGGTTATGAGAATCACGCCTGTACCATCCGCTCCCATGCACGCAGATCAGATCAAGTTTAGATAGACCTTCTCTTCCAATGAGGGAGAACTTCTTGATCCTTTTGCTCCCAGCTAAACCAGCACTAAGACTCTAACTTACAATTCTTTTAATTCCTGTAAGCTGCAAATTATAATGGATTCTTCTCCCTTCCTGTGATTCTTTTCCCGATTTAAGCTTTCACTTAAAATCTTGTCCCTCCTTTTTTATGCTGTGTATTATTTGTACGCACTCCCCATTTTCCTACTCACGCTTGTGGTGTGAATCGACCTTCCAATTGCACGTGGCTAAAGATATCCACCACAACTAACAAAACTGTGCACAAGCTTTTTTCACTTCCTCCTTCGTTCCAAATTGGAAATGCTCCGCAGTAGTTGCTTAGAATATGCATCCCGTGCTACATTTCGCACACGATTCGCTTTCACCCTTGCAGTTTATTGTTATTGAAGCAAGCAAATATTATTAACCATGTTAGAGCTAAAAAATCCTCAGTCCGAGCAAAAATAAACTTAGGAGACGACGACACTTAAAATATTGAGAACATTTCTCAATTTCATAGTGCGGAGATGTTGGGGACGAATGCCTCCCGATTTCGATCTTGATGAGCCGCAAGATCAACACCGAGTACACAAGATAGATAACACATACACAGGAAGAAGACACCATGATTTTTACGTGGTTCGGTCAAATTTCAGTCTACTCCATGAGACACCGATGCAAGAGATCACTATAAGAGATAAAATATAAGGATTACAAGAGAGAACACTTATCTATCTAAATTTTCCCTCTCCCACTCAGAGCACTCTCTCACATCCATCTCTCATTCTCACACAATGAGTGGAACCAAGTTCACTTTTTTCATTCAAGTTCTTATATAAGTGGCAGCCTACACCACTTACACTTCCCATAAATAAGGAATTCAACGAGTTATGCTGTAGACGAAGAGCTGTACACCAGATACGAGACACAATCTCAACAATCTTCACCTTGGCTCAAAATCAGAGAAACTCCACTGTTCTCGTCATCCACTTCACAACAAAACCTGCACATGCACCTGCTCCACCTCCCGGGAACAATCTTGTACAATCACCACCGTCTCCAACTGACCACTCATGATCACTACACTTTTCTCACATCAAACAACCGCGATCACAACTCCATACTCCATGTCGGTCAAAACGCCATGATCCTCTGAGATAAAACCCGATTGCACAACCACATGTGACACCATGTTTTGAAGTTACTCGCGTCCAATAATCATGAGATACAACATTGTACCTCACCCGTACAATCAACCACACTATCTACCTCCCCGATCAACCTGACATGTACCTGGTCTCCTTGATCACTCGTCGATTCCTCGTCGATCTGTACAAAACATTCTTCAAACAGTGGAATTTCTTTGATCCGCTTCCACCACTGCATCCGAAACACTGAAAACATAGGGTTCGACTCCTGAATCACTCGAATCTGACACCGATTCCCCGATCCAGCACCCAAGCAACCTCAGTCGTTGATCTGCTCAACCCATCTCCTGCTTTAATTTGCTCCACATGGCGTTTGGTGTTTGAAGCCCAACACCAAATCCAAACTCCATATGAATCCCATCATATACACCAACGGGAGAGAGACCCCTTTTGATGTTTGGTGTTTATCCCCTCCATCAAACCCAAATCAACTTTTCATCTCCTTCCACACGCGACGTGAAGCTGAAGCATTTGAGAACCTAAACGCCTCGAGCATCTTCCTCCTCGATGCCTCCACTCACTGGACTTCGCCATTGGCCTCCCGCGCTTCCTCACGCCATCGGTCTAGAGCACCACCACCGCGCACCACCGACCTCAATGCCGAGTCACTGCATGCTTCAAGCGCTTCCATCACAAGCCGCCATGGCCTCCCGCTGGCCACCACTCGCCACGCGTCTTCATCAGCCTATCTCCAGAGCTCCATCCACTCCACCTAGAATGAGCCATTCCCAACATCCCCGTCGGTCAAATCAACTTCTCTACCTTCTTCTTAGCCTTGACGCCTCCGCCGATCACCACCATCGACTCGACATCACCTTCTATTTGTGTACTTCCCACAGATTCATCACCGTGGCTCGGATACCACATGTTGGTGATGAATGCCTTCCCGATTTCGATCTCGATGAGCCGCAAGATCAACACCGAGCACACAAGACAGATAACACATACACAAAAGAAGACACCATGATTTTTATATGGCTCGGCCAAATTTCTGCCTACTCCACGGGATACCAATGCAAGAGATCACTATAGGAGATAAAATACAAGGATTACAAGAGAGAACACTCATTTCCTCTCCCTCTCATAGCACTTTCTCACATCCATCTCTCATTCTTACACAATGAGAGGAACCAAGTCCACCTCTTACATGCCAAAGAGGTTCTCATATCATTGATAGCCCACACCACTTACACTTTCCAATAAATGGTGAATTCAAAGATTCATACGGTAGACGAAGAGTCATACACCGGATACGAGACACAACCCCAACATGAGCGGTACGAGAGAATTACCTTTTGCACAAAATGAGAAAACCCAAATTCAATCAACAAGAGAACATGTTCCATTATAAGGATTGCTGCCAGGCCAGGGTCATCCTCCATTTCCCCCCCTTACCATACAAGCATAGGAGACACGGTTGGTGCAGGTTGCCATAACAATCAGAAACTAAACAAGCCATGGTAGGAAAGCCAAGCAACCAAGGTCA
The DNA here is from genome assembly GCA_038442645.1 of Agave tequilana. Taxonomy (NCBI): domain Eukaryota; kingdom Viridiplantae; phylum Streptophyta; class Magnoliopsida; order Asparagales; family Asparagaceae; genus Agave; species Agave tequilana. The sequence continues at coordinate 91,208 of JAVJIF010010371.1, read as the reverse complement.
GTCAGACACGAGAAAATTAGGAAAAAAAAAAATGTTCAGCTTGGAATTGCAGCAAAGTGAGATTAAGTTAGTACATCAAAATACATTCCAAGTGCAAACAGAGAATGATGGCCCTGGGGGTACCCATAAAGGAAAAATGCTGCCCTTGAGGGTACCCATATATCAGTACTATACAATCATAGGTGGAATTCAGGTTCAAAGGAAAATACTGATTTCTAGGTGAAATTTCCAGGTTTAAATAAAAAAAAAACAGATTACTTGGTGGAATTCAGATTCAAAGCATAAATAGGTCAGTAACAGTAGTTTCTTACTATTTTGGTGCAGTGGGTTGGCAATAAATTTCTTCCTGCACAACTCCATTGCAGCCGCACAATCTCTTAGAGAAAAAGAAACGAAAAAGATAGAAAACCTCCGAACTGATCGATAACCATGCAATAGAACGTCAAATCTTCTTCTAACAGTTCTACCCAGACTCTTCTTATTTCAGTTCTTTTTATGTTCAGACACTTCGACACTTTGTATAGGAACCTTCACAACACTCCAAGGACATTACAACAACATTTTGAAAATGAGAAAGGATCAAGTCACAGTCACATGAAGCAAACGCGTAAATAAGTTTTATCGAACTGGTTATGGTGATGATTGAGGACACAAGCATGTTTCTATATACAGATACATAAAGTTGCATACAAAGCTATATAAAGCCATTGCCATGCCAAACTTTTGGAAGGTTCATTTTTCCAATCTTCCGAATATAGCTGTGCACCCTTAGTACAGCTATAACGATGACAAGCATGTTTTATTATCAGCATCTGGACACAATGGGCACATTCTCTTTGATGAAAACATAAGTATTTTCATACTGTTGAACATAAGACCACATTGTCATGATGGAGAAGAAAAACAAAAAAAATGTTTTCACAGTGCAAAAAATGATGAAAACAAGTTCATCAGAAGGAATATATTGTCATGCCACAGAGGCAGGTCGGGTCATGGAAGGTCCCTGATTAAAAAATAAAATGATAATTGACAGGGGAAAAAAGAGGGGTAAGCAGGTGACATCTCAAAAAGACGAAAAAGAGGGAAAGAAAGTAGAAAAGAAAAAAGAACCCACAAAGGAGAATATAAATTCCACAGAAAAGACATTAACATCCCACATGTTAATTCCAAAGTCCACTAACATAGAAACTATAGAAATATCTTCCTCAACTATTATATAAAATAAAATCAAAGAAAATAAGTAAAATTTTAATTTGTAAAAAAAAGCTATGCCGCCTAGATGAGAGGAAAAATATCTCATATCAAACTCAACTTTCCAAATGTTTAGATGTTACTTTAGTTTCTACTTTTGTGGGCATTTGTTTCCTTCTCATTATTCCACTGATATTGATGTTTTTATTTGGAAATGGAACCCATCTGGAGTTTATTCTGTCAAAAAAAAAAATTTATTATAATTTTTCATGTAATGGTGGTCTATATTATGCTTGGAGTAAAGTGATTTGGCAAAATATTACTCCTTTGAGGGTTAGAATTATAGCTTGGCTAGCGATCCAAATGAACTTTTAATAGCTGATAATTTAGGGAAAAGAAAATAAAGTCCAGTCATGTTTTTTTTTTTTTTGTCATAATCATTCTGAATCTCTTCATCATTTGTTTGTTATACGTCCCTTTGTGTGTGCGATTTGAGATTGTTCTGCCTAATGTTTGTTTGTTAGAGGTAGACCTGGCTTCTTGGTGGACTTCATGGGGGTGTGGGTAGTTTGGAGTGCAAGAGAGTAGGATTTTTATAATAAGTCTAAACATAGCTTTGATATTTTTTTATTCTATTCTATACTTTGTGCCATTACTGTAGATTTTTGGCTGGTGCTCTTTCTTTGCCATTAAAGACGAAGGTGGATACTTCATGATTCAGTGAGGAGAGTGCTGCTAATGTTGGAATATCTGCAGGAATTTGGGGTGGGGTGTGTGTGGGTGGTTTTTTTTTTTGTTGTTGTTGTTGTGTGTGTGTGTGTGTGTGGGGTGGGGGTGGGGGGGGGGGGGGGGGGGTGTTGGGGTTAGTTGACTAAGATCCCTATCAATAGAATTTGAGTATAGATCATATCACTAAAGTAATATATGTATTGAAATTGAAAATCTAAACGGTTCAACATGATCTAAATCATGTAATGCCTAGAAACAAAAAATCAAATGTATTTTACTTTTTTATATGTGCGCTAAACTGCCTAAGAAATGAACGTCTGAAAGTAGAGAGCTTAGTTTGATCTATAATTAGGAAAGTACAATTTGACTAAACACTTTAAAACCTTGGCCACCCATGTTTATTGGGTTTGAAACATTATAGACGATAAAACTAAATAACTCACTATTTTTAGCCACTCATTTTGCAGCTACTTGTTGGATCTATAAGAAAAATTATTTTTCGGTTTCTAAGTAATTCACTACTTTCAACCACTCATTTTATTCCATCGGAGCTCAGTATGTTGATCTTCATGTCCTATGATGATCCTACACTAAAAATATGTACATATCAGGAGGTTTGACCTTTCATCAAGTAGATACAAAATTATTACTTTTTCAAGAAGATGACACTTTTTACCCTTAAAATAAAAGGTCAAACCTCATGACATGTACATGATTTTCAGTGTAAGATCATCAAAAGGCATGAAGATCAACATGATGGGGCCTAATAGAAAAAATAGGAGTACATACAAAGGCTGGAGCTTTAGCTCCATCCTATTATGGTAATAAAAAAGAAAAGAAAACTTTCTAAATGTCTGATGAACAGAGGAAACAAGCAGCTAACATGCATGCATAAACCAAAATAGATAGGATGAGGCTTGTCGCTAGAGCCGAGCCAGGACCTTCATATGTATTATTCTTCAACAACTATGGAGAAAATGTCACATGACTATGATGAGTTAAAAGAGACAATGGTGACACAATTATATTCCTTCATAAGATTATGCAACTTTATAGTAATAAGTTGTTCAAGAATTTAGTTGTTTAATTGCCAAGATCCTGTAACTCAACTGGAGACACAATATCTGTCAGAAACTAGTGTACTTAGTGAAGTTCAACTATTTGATGGTAACAAAACCAGTCTAAGACCGGGCAAATAATTCATCAGTTTAATCCCCTTTCAGGCCAAACCCTCTATTGACCTCGAATCTTGCAGCCCAGCTGCCCAGGAGAGAGGAGCAGAAACGGCTCACACTACAATGGCAACACCAGTATCAGTTTTTCCTGCCAAGAACTAAACTGTCTCCCCTCAAGTGTCGTTCACAACATTGATGGCATGCCACAGTATATGAAGGTTCTCCTGCCACAAACTAGGTATCAACAAGCACCGTTGACCTAATCTCAGCCAGTTCAAGAAAGATATGGACTGCATGGAAGCAGCTGTGAGCTATTGGAACCAAACCGGACTGCATAACAGAGAGCCAACAGACCGTAGAAGGTCAATATTCTGCAAATATGTAGCTTCTCAGAGAAGAAAGTAAAGAACTAGAGGTACCTTTTCATGTTGATATGTTAGATCTTATGACTGCTGTAAGCAGCATCCTCTGAAGTCAGGTTCTCCTTCCAATTCTCAAACTCAGAACCGCCAAAAACCAACTGTTTTATCCCTACATAGCTGTTGAGAGAATAAATATGGTTCTCGAGGAGATGATGGATAGTATATCACCAAAATGGTAGCATTCAATGAGAGCAAGAAATGATTAGAATAATATGTTCATTAAGCGGCTGTCTACATAAAAATTGCTTCTGAAAATGTGCCCAAATAAATAAGACCATAATCATGGTTGTCACAGATGGAAGAGTATCCAAGAGAATACATCCAGAGCCTCAGATTGAATAAGGAAATAATGCTTAACCATACTAAGGCAACTGAAGTAGACTGAGTTTGCCTAACATTATCCTCAAGAAGAGAAAAGATGAACGAGGTCAAGAGATCCAATTTTACATTAGAAATGTGATTTGAATTGAGCGTTGAAAGTGCAGATATGAAGGGAACAGGATAAGATCGTGACAATGTCATCTTAACAACCATTCAGAACTTTCTTATCAAAATGAGATTGAGAGCAGAACTGTAAATTGAGTCTTCTCCAAGGGCAGATAGACCAAACTTTTTATAACTAGCTGCCAGGAGGGTGCCTCATACCAGCATTCCTGGCAAAGCCAATCGTAATCTGAAGAAGAAATTTCCAAAAGGACCACAAGATGCAAGCGGAAAAGCCTAGGAAAAGGCAATTTTCAAAATTCAATAGCAACACTGTATAATTGTAACTTCAGTGGCTATAATAGCATTACTTGGATAATAATACAGAACCGTGGTAGACGGTTCAATCATCAGATACCCGAGATGGATAAGTGAGAATCTTTGTCCTCGCCATGTACATAAGTTCGAAAGTTTGCATGCGTGTGTTAATGTGCGTGCAGGGGTGCTTGTGTGCCTCTTATGTGTGTGAAGGTACAGCACATGTATAAATCAGAGGCATGAATGTAAATATTATTAATTTATTGAAATAGTGTTTTAAAAGAAACCAAGTGTTAGTATGCTATCTTGTATTAATCCAAAAGGAAACCCGAAGAAAAAAACTCATGGATGATGTTATGGTGGAAAGAAACTGCGCAATACTAATTAGGGTGTTTTTCTTATTTATATATATGAAAAGATTATAAAATTACAAAAATAACCTTATTACTCTAATACTCCCTCTCAAGCTAGAGCATATATGTCAATTATAACCATCTTGCTATAAAAAAAAAAGAAAAACTATTTCCTGACAAGATGTTATCACTGGAGATAACAAACAGAGCAACCACCCTTACCATATTTCTAATAAAGTGACATTCGCCTCTCGTGAAAAACTGCAATGTACATAAGAGTATCACAATACATCATAAGTTTGTTGCAGAAATGCCCATCCACACTACAGAAATTAAATCACATCATTTACGTCATAATAGTCATAGCTCTAAACTCTGCTTATGCACTAGGACCTCACAATTCTGCTATGCTTCAGCGGCCTTATCAACGTTGGAATAATCAACAATAGCCAAATTAGTAAAAGATCAATAATACAAACTTCGGCCAGGAACATCCTTAATAAACCTCAAGACATGACAGGAAGCTTCTAGTGAAACTAATACTAATTTGCATGTACTTTGACTCAATACACCCGCCACAAAAGTAATATCATGTCAAGTCACAGTAAAAAGTAAATAAACTTAACAATCAATATTCTATATTGGCCAAGGCTCCCCAAATATTAGAATCCATCGGAGTGCCAATAGATTTTAATCCTAATAACTTGTTTCCTCTAGCAAATCAGTAAGATGCTTTCTCTGACACCAATTATCACAAGAAAACATCTTAAGAGACCAAGATCTTCATATGGAAATGACAACTCAAATAAACCTTTAATTGGAGAACACATTAATGATCACCCCAATGACCACAATAATATCATCAATATAAATTGCAAGAATAATAATGTCAGTTGAAGAATGTCATAAAGAGGAGTGACTAGAAGAACTCTGTTTGAGTCTAGGGCCTATTTGGTTTGATAGAAGTGGGAGGAAAAGGTGCAAGTGAGAAATGAGGATAGAAAATATGGAAGTGTAGTGAAAAATTGAGATTTGTGCAATTCTCATTTCTGGTGTTTGGTTGTAATGTGGAAGTGTAAGTGAAAATATATATTATGTTTTCCGGTATTTGATTAGTAATGTGAAAATGAAAATAGAAATGTTGACCACAAAGTTGATCACAAAATAATATTAAATTAAATGTTAATTCTGAAATAACATTTTTAGACTGTAATTGAACTACAAGTGGAATTTACATGACATTAAAAGTTAACTGTTTTGAGTTACAACTTATTACAAGTAAGATTTACATGACCACAAAATTAACTGTAGCATTCTGAAAGTGAAAAAATAGTAGTGTAGAAGGGATGTGTAAAAGGGAAAAGGAAAAGGAATTTTCCCATACGCATATTCGGTTCAAAACAAACAAGGGAAGTGAGAAATGAGTTTTCTCATTTCTCATTTTCCTCCCACTTCTAGGAATCCAAACACGCCCTAAGCCACACAACAACAATATTGAACTTATCAAACCAAGTTCGCGGAGACTACTTTAAGTCATATATAGCCTTTTTGAGTTTGCATACTTCATGATATACTCCCTGAACCAAGTGGTTGAAGCATATGCATCTCCTCCTAAGATCATCATATAAGAATGTCTTTTGATACCCAATTAATATAATAGCCGCCGCTTGACTACAACTTAAAAAAGAAAGAACATGAACTGAATGTGGACGGGCAACCGGGGTGAAACCGAGAAAGTCCCTAATTAATCAACACCACAAACCTGTTTTACCCTTTTGCCACCAACTGCCCCTTCAAGCACTCAACTTATCCATTTGGAAGAAATTTTAAGGCATACACCTACTAACTCAACAACCTGTTTCCCGGGAGGCAAAATAATTAACTCCCATGTGTGACTATGAGGCAAAGTAGTCATATCATCATCCATAACACTCTTTCAACCAGAATTCATCAGAGGATCACGATAAAAAGTGGTAAGAGACAGAAGAAAAAGCTGAAGCAAAACTAGTGTGCCAGTGACAAATGAAGAACTCTGGCAAAATAATGTTGAGTGCAAGGAGTACAATTCTGAAAAGCTAATTGGGCCCAGAATCTTCAAATCGAGGCGGCAAGGTTGCAGAGTCAGTAATATCCTTCTTTCACTATTGATAAACCTTTACTGGAGGTAGATACAGGTGGTACATGAAGGATTCAAGGGGCAGAAAACAAAGTAGTTGTGCTGGTGAAAGCAGAAAAACAAGGTGTTTTCAAGCATGCACACGAACCACATACTTCTAACTAGTAGGATTCTAACATTGATATCACTAGCGTGTATGAGAATAACCTAGAAACACACACTTGACAACTCCCAGATCAAGCTTATCACACCATTTATCTAGAAAACAGACAAAGCACAAACCCTAAAAACTATGAAGACAAATAAACAATAATTTATCTAAATAAAGAACAAGGCATGAAGTATCTACCACTTAAATCAAAGAAAATTTATTACCTAAGTGACAAGCAGTTAACACTGCATATTAGCACTTTGGAACATGCATGTAAATCATTAATGTTATAGCAATGTCAAACAAGTGACAACTTTTTCTCCCAACAACTCCATTTTATTGTGGTGTCCGAGCACATGAAATTTGATGAAATATGCCATGAGACACACAATATTAAGAGACTCTGTATTGGTTTCCACATTACCTGTGAGACTAGATGTATCCTGTATTAGTGATTATATGTAGATTAGAGTATCAGGCATAGAACTCATCACTTTCTCTTCAAATCTCTGATGCAAGTTCATCATGATATCAGACCCATTCAAAAATCCTCCTAATCCCAAAACCTAACTCTAATCTCACCACCAGAAAAAGAAAAATCTATATGTTCAACTTCTCTAACCGACCCTCAGACCCTAACCCATTGCCGGCCTCTTCCTCGTCGTCAAATCCAGCCACCGCTTCAGATCCAACGACACTAGACCACCTCGCTATCTCCGCCACATCCTCCAGAGTCATCGCCGCCTTCTGATCTTCTTCCTCGTCTTCATCACGTCATCTTCGTCGCCATTGTCGTCTTCTTCCTCGTCTTTTCTGCCTCGTTGTCTCATTCTTCCTTTATCGTCTCCATTACTCTCAAGACCGGCGCTGACCTGAGCTGACCGGCGCCAACCCAAGCTGATTGAGCCAACCGACACCAACACGACTGGCGTCGACCCGAGCTGACTGAGTCACCCGAGCCGGAATGACCTCATCTTTCTGCCACAGATATGAAAATGATATTTGGCTCGGCGTTCTGAGACTTGGTTAGCCCTTGTTGGTGGGCGTTTTGGTGAAGATGTTAAACTTTCTTTGAGGAGTAGTAGGGAGTTTTTGTTTATTATCTGAGGAGAGTTTCTTTTCCAACTTCACCGATTTTATGATGGCCGACTCTACTGAGACAAAGACTAGCGAGCAACGCTCAGACGAGAATTTCTCAGATAGTTCTGGCAGGATTACAGACCGTAAACTTGATGGGAATAATTACCTGCAATGAAAGTGGGTAATTCTAATCGAGGGAAGACTAGTTATTTGCTAAAGACCATCCTATTCCAGTGATAGATGCTTGGACACTGGACGACAATATCATACTACATCACGTACTGACCACGATGGAGCTCAAAATTCAGAACTTAGTTCTCCATTGCGTGACTATGAAGGAGTTATAGTGTTTCCCACGGAGGAAACATCAACAAGGCTTATGATGTTAACTAGGAGCTATTTTGAAAGAAGCAGAATGGTTAGCCTATAATAGATGATCATTACAACGAGTTCGATCGCCTAGCAAAGGAGCTTCGACATATATTTTCGATCACGTTTGATGTGCAGCAGATGTAGAACCAGTGGAACTGGTTGATGTACTGACTTGAGTACTCTCGACCCTATTTATTATTCGGTTAGGTCTCAGATTATAGAACGCTCTGATATGAGCTCTCTACCAGAGACATCACTTTTTGAAGCATGTCGTTCATGCGGTGTCATCTGACACTACTACAGCAGCCTCAGATCGATCTGCTCTAGCAACTCAGGAGAAGCAGACCGTTGGTCGTCGCGGAGGAGGTGGTGCTGACGTGGAAGGACATGAGGGCTACAATGATGGATGCTTTTGTGGCCACGATGAGAGGTCTTCGAGGAGGACGAGGAGATGGCTCTGTGGTTTGTTGTTACTACTACAAAAAGCTAGTCCATACGAAGTATCAGTGCCCCTTCTGAAGGAGAAGCCAATGAGAGGCACACATATCTCTATCACTCTTTCAAATGACGAGCAATTGCGACGTCGGTTTAAACAGTTCCAGATGTTTCAAGAACAACAGAATACACATGCTCAGTCTTCCTCTTTCTTTGTCACTCTAGCTCAAACGGGTACTCTTATATCTTATCTTACATCGTCTATCTCTCATACTTGAATAATAAATTCAGGTGTGCTGATCACATGACTGAGAACCGAGATATTATGTCTTTTTTCACCCCTACATTCTACTCTAACTCTATAGTCTTAGTATATAGTTCCCGCACACCCATTCAGGGTATTGACACCAATGTTTAAAATAACGATAACGTAATGATAACATTTTTTTCTGTTATGTTAATATACGTTATAACGTAACGCATAACGTAGGTTACACAATTTAATATTTATTTAATAAAAATAAATATATATTTTATTTAAAAAATTATAAATAGGAAAATAATTTTAAAAAAACTAAAAAATTAAAACAATATATAACACATTTAGCAAGTCTCACAACAATTTTTAGCAAGTATCACAACAATTTTTCATATTCACAAGTTATAATTCATAATCCATCTACATAAACAATAATATGATCCGCATATTTCATTATAATTCATAAATTTTAGCGATGCTATTCAATCTACACAAGCATTCATAATTCAATTTGCAATAATTCATAATTAAATCATAATTTTTTAGTCATGCTATTCATTATAATTCATAATTCAGTCTATAATATGCTATTCAATATACCCCATGTGTCCTCACTCTCTCTGCTCTCTCCCCCTTCGATCTCTCTCTCCCCCTTCCAATCTCTTTGCTCTCTCTCCCGATCTCCCTCTGCTCTCTCCTGGGGAGAGAGCAGAGGGAGATCGGGAGAGAAAGCAGAGAGATTAGAAGGGAGAAAGCAAAGAGAGATTCAGGGGGAGACTGGAGAATGAGAGAAAGACGAGAAAGATCCGGGGAGAGAGCTTACATGTGCTTGGAGACGGAGAACCACCCTTGGAGACGACACCGGCGAGAACCACCACAACAGAGAGCCACCAGAGGAGTTCTTATTTTGCTGTCGATCAGAGAGGTATGTCTTATTCTCTCTTCTCGACGTCAAACGAGGAGACGACTGCGAGGTTGCAGAGAGGACGAGCGAGCAAGCGAATTTGGGGGGATTTTTTTGTCATTGACTGGGAGAACATGGGGGTTTATAAAACTTGCACCGTAACGTAAGTTACAGTGTGTTACGTTAATAACGTAACGTAACGTAAGTTACGGGCAAATAACCATAGTTATCAAATATTGTGTTTTCTAAACCTGTTACATAACGATTGGCCGACGTTATGTTATATAACGAGTTATAACGGGTTTTTTAAAACACCGATTGACACTGCCGCTACCACCCTTACTCTTCCTTTATCATATGCCTTCTATTTATTTTGTTTTCTTTTAACTTATTATCAGTAAGTAAGATTATCAAGATTTTAAATTGTACAATGACATTTTTCTAACATATTGTGTATTTCAGGAGCTTGAGACAAGGAAGAAGATTAGCACAGGACGTGAGTGGAACGGACTCTATGAGCTAGAGTTGGCATCCGATCAGGTGGCTTGATTCAGCAATTCATTAGTATTTAAATACCACGGTCGGTTAGTTCACCCTTCTCTACATGTACTAGAACTTTTTGTTCCTCTTTAGATCAGATTTCATCCTTAGAGTGTGAATGTTGTTAATAAGAAAAGCATCATCGTGTGTCTTACCCTAGTCGGGTCAATAAGAGGGTTAATAAGTGATTTAGTTCATTCCGATGTATGAGGTACATGTCCACTACCCTCAAATTGAGTTTTAGGTATTTTATCAGCTTTGTGAATGATTATTCTGAGTCCCATGGATATATCTACTAAAATCTCACTCTTAATTGTTTTTCACATTTAAACTTTTATTCAGAAATAAAAAATCAGTTTAATTCTAACATTAAAATTTTGAGATCTGATAATATTAAAGAATATCTGGATAACAACTTTAGTCAGTTTTTGAAACAAAATAAAATCTTATATCAATCCTCTTGCGTTTACATTCCTCAGCAGAATAGGATAGTTGAACGTAAGAATAGACATCTTGATATTTCTAGAACTCGTCTATTTCATAGACAAGTATCAAAAGAATTCTGGAGTGAGGTCATTTGACTGCTTGTTACTTGATAAATCGAATGCCATCCTCTGTATTGTAAAATAAAATATATATTTCATCATATACCCCGATATTGATTTGTTCTCTTTGCTTTTAAATTTTTTTTGTCTCTTTGTTTTGTCCATAATCATAGTCCTCATAAGACAAAACTTGATTCTGGGTCATTTAAGATTTTTCTTGGCCACTCTAGAACTCAAAAAAGTTACAAATTTTGTCCATCTATAGGCCGATATATCTAGTCTACATATGAATCTTTTTCTAGTCTAAACCTGAGATTTTCACATCTCTTTTTTTGCGTCAGAGAGGATGACTATGATTACTTGTTTTATGAGTCAACATCTGAAAGTGTGACTGGTAGATTCACTTCGGTTTCAGGATCTGATTCAAGCTTATACACGATGAACAGCTCTGCTCATGTGCCCGCGCCAGCCTCAGTACCAAGTCATGCGCAAGAATCAAGTAAGACTGTCATTGCTCATTTACCTGATACTTCTACTACTGATGATCTTCTCATTGCACTTCGAAAATGCAAACGTAATTATACTCAACATCCTCTTTCCAGTTTTGTTTATTACTCTTATTTATCATCCTTCTTTCGTTCAGTTATTTCTTCTTTGGACTCATGCCCGGTTCTTAAAAATATATCAGAAGCACTTTAGACTCAGGCAATGTAAGAGGAGATGACGACTTTAAAGCAGAGTGAGACTTAGGAGTTGATCACACTTCCACGAAAGAAGAAAGCCATTGGGTGCAAGTGGATTTACACAGTCAAATTAAACCCAAACGGGTTTCTAGCTCGCTTAAAGGCGAGAATAGTTGCCAAAGGATACTCACATATGTATGGACAGAATTATGTGGATACCTTCCCGATAGCGAAGATGACATTTGTGTGGGTCCTTGTGTCATTAGCAACGGCATACCACTGGTCACATCATCAGTTGGATATCAAGAATGTCTTTCTCAATGGTATTCTTTACGAGGAGGTTTACATGGGCAACCACCATGCTTTATTGCTCAGGGAGAGTGTTCGAAGCATTGCAGGTTGAAGAAGTTACTTTACGGTCTGAAACAGTCTTTAAGAACCTAATTTGGGCACTTCGCATTAGTGATTCAAGAGTTTGGTCTCTATCGCGTAGAGAAAGACCACTCTATATTTTGACAGATATAGGATAGAAAGAGGATCCTTCTGGTTGTGTATGTAGATGATATTGTGAACATAAGAGATGACACAAAGGAGATTGAAAGCATAAAGAAGTACTTGCAGAAGTACTTTCTGACCAAGGATCTTGAATCCCTGAAGTACTTCTTAGGCATTGAGGTGGCTATGTCCCAGAGGGGCATTCCTCTATCACAAATGAAGTATATACTTGATTTGCTTTTAAAAACATGGATGTTAGGATGTAGAAGTATTGATTCTCTGATAGACATGAACATGAAGCTGCTATCAGATCAGGGGAAACTTCTTAATGATGTTGGGATGTAAAGGAGATTGGTGAAAAAACTGAACTACCTGATGGTGACCATACCAGACATCATATTCGCAATCAGTGTAGTGAGTCAGTTTTTGTCAACACCGAGGACTACCTACTTGGAGGCGGTAATGAAAATTTGTGATACCTGAAGAAAGTTTCAGTAAGAGGATTTCTCTATTCAGATCATGGACGCACCAGAATAGCAGGCTTCTCAGATGCAGACTGGGCAGAGTGCCCTTTTAATAGGAGGTCGACCACAAGATATTGTGTTTTTCTTGGAGAAAATCTAGTGTCATGGAAAAGAAAGAAGCAGAGTGTAGTCTCTCAGTCCAACGCAGAGTTAGAGTACATGGCGATGAGAAATGTGATATTAGAACTAGTCTGGATACAAAGATTGATTATTCCCAAAGTGTCCCATGAGACTATATGGTAACAAACAAGACAGCTATACATATTGCTGAAAATGTCGTGTTCTATGGGAGAACCAAACACATTGAGGTTGATTGTCATATAGTTCGTAAGAAGCTCGAGGAAAAGATCATTGTGGCAAAGCATGCATCATCATAACACCAGTTAGCAGATCTTCTTACCAAACCACTTGATAGAACATGGGTAGATTTTATTTGTGATAAGCTGGGATGTATAATATATATGCTCCAGCTTAAGGAGTATTGAGAAACTGTATTGGTTTAGTCACACATTGTCTGTGAGACTAGATGTATCTTGTATTGGTTATTATATATACACAAGAGTATGATGCCTAGAACTCATCTCTTTCTCTTCAAATCTCGGATGCAATTTTATCACACAATAATCTTGCAAAGCATGTTGTATGTATTCTGAAGCATTATCAGAACACAAAATCTTAACAAAAGATGTAAATTGATTTTTGCAATCTCGTGATGAAACATTTGAAATTAGAAGGAATTTAAGAATAATCTTTTATTAAAGATAACAAAGTCGAATAATCATCAATAAAAATCACAAAATAAAAGAGATGCTCTAAACTCGAATAGGATTTCTAATGCCAGTATAAACAATAAAAACAGATGGATCATTACATTGTTTATTTTTCCTAAAAGAAAAAGAAGTTGTTGTGATGCTTTCCAAATTGAAATGTTGCAACTGAGACACTGATTTGTTGAATGAACTAACTTTATTAAACTTAAAGAAGAATGTCATAGGTGAAAATGTCATTGTTCAAGAGTCCTGCAAAATACAAGAGTTGCAGCACCAGCTTGAGAGCCGCACTGCGGATAATTCAAAGTCATAGCTCTCGGGTGCCGCATCAATAACCTTCTCTATCTGAAGGTGATGAAAGATACATGGAGAACGTTTCGGAGCAATTGAGAACCTTAGTCAGATAAATGATTAAATGGTACAGAATGACACATAGTTTATGTCAATGCTAGTAATGCATTTTAAACTACCCTTTAGAATGGATAAACAAATAGAAGTTTGTTTTGGGTGTATACCTAAATTTTGAACACCAAAATAGAGGTTTATTATTTGTGGGGTTTGATATATCCAATAGACTCAAGAATTCTATTGTTAATTACTTTGGGGTGAGCCAATGGTACCTCCAATTAACGAGTTATATATTTCTAATTTGAACTCGCATTTAATGATAGAAATTTGGCTGAGGATAGAAAATAATGGAAGCATTTTGCATCAGAATGGAAAGCTTGTGGATTTTCTAGTATGAAAGAGGATGGATGAAATCAAACAACTTAAAGATTGCTTAGGCACTCAATTTGACGGATGTCTGCGATGCCTTGTATAATTTCCATCTAACCAATCTGAACCATCTAATTATGTCACCTCGCCAAAGAGTCACCGATTCAGACTCTTTCAAGATTGGTTGTCAAACTGAACTTTATGCAAGTAATGTGTATAGTTGTAGGACTACACCAGATTGGTTGATTTTTTTTCAGCCTGTTGTGTTGCGATAATATCCATAACTAATATGTTGACTTCCTCATTCTTGGTTTCTATAAATTGAGAAAATTTCCATGACAACAAAGGTGTAGAAGAGGATAATTGAAAAGTAAAAAACAATATGGATTGACCAGTCAAGCAAGTTGTACCAACATGACCTCGAGAAGGAAGAGAGTGATCTCGAGAAGCAATGCATCTTCCAACGGAAGAGATCAAAACTGAACTCTCTAAAGGAGACAAATTGGAAGATAAAGCAACAGATTCAAAGTTCAAGACAATTGTGAAATCGTGTTGTGAAGAGTGAAAATCCCCCTTCACGTGCTAGGAGCTAACCTTGCAGCGACTTAAGATGAGAATTCAAGGCAAAAAGAAATATGCACATATACAATCCTTCACGCTACTTCTGAAGCACCCATTGTATTTAGTAACTAGATGTTAATTAAGTTCATCAATCATATCCTAGAACTGGTTGTAGTAGTCTTCTAAATTCTTATCACCTTGTCATAGACTAAACATGTATTCTTACACCTCAGACCCTTGAAACATTCATCTTCATGGAATAAGTATCACGAATATTTCCCAAATCTCATTCGCACTATCCATAAATTATCTCGTTGCATTCTTCGAATTCTTTTCAGCAAATGATGCTTTTCCAACTGTACAGTTTCCCTGTGACGCCAAAAGACCCTCACATATTCTCTAATAACAAGTAATTCTTGTCATTCAATTTTACAATAGTCATTTGAATGCCAACACGATCTTTAAGATCCTTGATCTCAATGATAGATGCAAACAAGATGAAGAATAGCAATGAGAAAAACAACCAAGAGATCAAATTTCTAATCCTTTTTACTGCATATTTCTACTACTATGGTTTTATTTCTTTTTAAAAAAAAATCAGATTAATTCCACTAGAGCAGATCTTAGAGAATTAGATCTAAGAAGGGTGGCAGATAAAGAGTGAAATGGTGAATGGGTGGCCTGGTGTTGGCGGTAAGGAGGTAGTGGCAGGGCGGTAAGGAGGTAGTGGCAGGGCGGTGAGAGGATGGTACGGTGGGTGTGGAAGGGTGATAGGGAGGTGTGGTGGGTTGGGGTATTGTCAGAGGAATGTGGTGGTTGGGGTGTTGTCAGGTGGTTCTGGATGGTGGGAAGGGTACTCAGGAGGAGCATGGGGAGTTGGGGTGCTGTCAGAGGGATGTGGTGGCTGGGTGTTGTTAGTTGGTGGTTGGATATTATCGATGATTGGATATTGGTGCATTGCCGGGGTTGGGGAGGAGAAAGGAGGGTGATGGCAAAGAAGATGGATGAGGATCAAGATGTCAAACAGCACCATTCTTCTTCTATCATGTTATGAGGAAAAGAAACAATACAACACTTTATGGTGTTGATTTTCTTTATATGAATGAGAAAATAATTACATAAATACCCTTGTTACTCTAACAAACGGCATGTGTTATAGGCGACATTTATCTCTGGGGTTAAAAATCTGAGCAGATCGCACAACAAGACAATCTGCCTACAGATTAAATTCCTAGTGTATGTTTATTGCTACTTGAATTTTAAATATTTTCAGTACTTTAGCAGTTGTAGACAGGAAAAAGCATGTCTTGCGTTCTTTCAAATTTGATCTTCAAGATGGTAGAATCTCCCTGGTAGCATAATGTACAGAACACATGACAAACACTAATCAACAAATTTTCATGATATCATGTCACCTGGTTACCTAATAATTCTTTCTTATTCTCCCAACATTTCTATTCTATAGGGTGATGAAACACCAACAAATGTCCAGCTGGATGACAAGACTACCATATAATTTGAATTCACGGGTAACTGAAGGTAGAAATAAGAAATGCCTAGAGGGAGCAACTTATCCAGATAGTAGTTATATAGAGAAAAATGATAATGCAGAAAGCACCTTTGCTACATTTACTAGACCCACAACAGCTACTTAAGAGAACAGTGAGCACAATTCTGCTAAAAGCTAAAAGAAAATTCCTTGGAAAACATAATGTGAATAACCACCAAAGAAGCTTAATTCAGAGAAAAGGAGGAAAGATTCATAAATCCTACTAATTGGATAAATATTAAGAGTATACACCCAACTTATTGCACACATCATATAATAAGGAAAGTTGACCCTTACTCAGAGCTTATGCAGGTCACGGCATTTATTAATACATCCAGAAGCAATGGTTCACTAGTTCCAATATCCACCCTGGTATAGCAGGTGCCAATATTTGTTAAAAATCTGAATTTAATTATAAAACAACAAAATGTCCTTAGCAAAATTAAGGTCTATAGAAGAGAAGGCCAACATGAGGAAAATGCATACCAAATGCGTGCTAAGTTGTCTTGAACCTCAAGGTCACCAATATTATAAAAGGTAGTTGGCGTCACATTTGCTCCTTGAATAGCATCATATTTTGGTCTTTTAGAATCCAAAGGTGATTGTGACAGCTGCAGTGATCAAATTATATAAGTTAAACCAAATTAAATATTTACCATGAATCCAGAGGGGAGAATGTCCAACGAAAAGTTGAAAACGTAGTTAACAGAGTGATGTCCTGAATCCTGATCTCAAAGGTGGTTTCTGTATGCTATATAGGGCGTCATTATGACCCTACTCCAATAAACAGTGAAAATTGTTACGTGCGCAGCCAGCTCATTGGAGAAGTTTAGGTAACATGTTAGAATCATTACAGTCAGCCATATACACTTCAGGTGGAATATAATTCGTGGTGAATTTTACAGGTTTTTCAATTATTATTTTATTTTTCTTTTCTTTTCTATTCTTTTTCTGCTGCTGAACGCTCCTTCAGTTGGTACAGTTCCAAAACCAGAAAAGTCAATCCAAATTATAACCATTTTATATCAACAAAGCTAAATTTTCATCCAGGGAAGCCTGGGTATGTCTATCTTTCCTTATGATAATGTTTAGTCTCCAAGAAAACAGATAAGTTTTCACAGTTTTATTTAGTCTGCAAGAAATGTGATTCACTGAGCTAAACATCTTTCTGAACTTTTTTTTCAGCGAACACATTTCTATGGGAAAATAGAACATCTTCAATTTGAACATCTTATTGTAGTGTTGTAACTATTTTTATAGGATGCTATGCTTCTTCAAAGATCCTTTCGTGCATTATTTTTTATATCAAGGAAAAGCAATTCTTGGTTCAAAGGGACTTCATTGAAAGTTCTTTCCAAGTCCATGCAACCTTGGAGAAGTGCTCCCTGGTTGCATGAGGTTCAACAAACAAACCAGCAAGTTAACTTTAAAGTCCATGGTTCTAATATAGGCCAATTCCGATATATATATTGCAATATCGTATTGGGTTTTGAGGTGCCCCATA
This sequence comes from Agave tequilana, assembly GCA_038442645.1. Taxonomy (NCBI): domain Eukaryota; kingdom Viridiplantae; phylum Streptophyta; class Magnoliopsida; order Asparagales; family Asparagaceae; genus Agave; species Agave tequilana. Next base: position 73,392 of record JAVJIF010010371.1, on the reverse strand, counting down.
CGATATTAAAACCTTATAATATCGTTGGTTATTGTGATACTCATGAAATTGATACTAAACCATTGGCCGGATATTGAGATTTTAAATCATGCTGCAAACTTCCTCTTCTAGGTATCGTGGTTGGGCTCGTTTTGATTCAAAAGCAAAGCAACTTGACACCAATGCAGTGAGGATTGAGATTAACAAGAAAGCCTAATATAACATGTCCTCCATCTTTAATACACACCAATTTCAAAGCCTAACATAACATGTCCTCCATCTTTAATACACACCAATTACCAGAGTGTGTCATATAAGTTGGAAGTGCTTTAAGAAGTGCCTGTACATTTTTTTTAATAAATACTGTTCACTTTTCCTATAGATCCTTAGTGTCTAAATATGTCTTGCTTTGTCACACATATCTCAATCTCCTTATTTCTGTTTTATCCTATGGATTTGTTGCCTTGTTAATATTCGGTACACCGTGCTCCTCATGGTGCAGGGCTTAATTAAGTGACAATGAAATCCAGACAATTAAGTTTCCTCTGCACAAGCTGGCACTTCATTGACTAGTTTGAGTTTATCAGCCGTAACCTGCCCCAATTCTCAGGACATCTGAACATGTGGCACTCAAGAATAGGCTTATGGTCCAACACAGCAGATCATGAAGATATTATATGCAGTGTTTAAAAAAAGGGAAAAGAAAAGAAAAGATTATCAATTTCTTGCAATACATAATAAGAATAAAAATCATTAAGTTCTTATGCTATCAGAGTACCAGTCTTGTGTCTCCAAACTTAGCATCTTATCTGTTAAGAGGGAAATTTCCTTTAATTTTCCTCAATATATTTCAAGAGAACAAGTATTGGTTGGATCTTGACATTTTTCAGATATTCTATTAAGGATGCTTTTGGATGCTTTTATAGAAAAAACCAGATTTTTTTTCTTTTTACTTTTTCATGGGTTTGGAATTTAGATGACTTTAAAAAATCTAAATTTTCATTGATCATTTGGTTTAAAAAGTTACAAATTAAACTAGGAAACACAAACATGTTGAGAGAGACCATGTATTAGCCTAGTCCCACATTGCTTGTGAGACTAACTCATGATGTATCCACATTGATTATTATATATGTTGTGATTTCAGGAGAGGACGCCCCCACGACTGGATCGACTAGGGCGGCGCAGTGGATACGAGTCACAAGATCTACTAAGGCAACTTGAAGAAGAGAAGAAGAAGATATTTCAAAATAGATAGAAAGCCAAACACAATATAACGTGGTTCCACCGATCAAACAGATCGTGTGTACGTCCACGGGAGAAGGGGGAGAAACTTTATTAAAACTTTGAAAGAGTACAATAAGAATTACTTACATCTCACGCTGAGAAATTACAAGCACTTGATGGCCGCCAAGAACAGCAAACCCTTGTGGCTAAGTTTCTCTCACGAATTTCTCACATAGATGAATTACACCCTTAGGAATTACAAATTCATAGGATTCTCTTAGAATTCATTGAATGCCACCCCTCAGGGGTTATTTATAGACCATAAAACTGTCCTAGTCCTAAACAAACTCCTTCAATCAGAATAAAGGAAACTTGAATCCAACTCAGACTCAAAACACCTTCAATCAGAATAAAGTAAACTTGAATCCAACTCGGACTCAAAATAGATCTAGAAAAGGAAACTGCCAAATCTAACATAAATCAACCTTCACGACGTATTCACGTCATAATCCTAACAATATATAGACTAGAGTATGAGGCCTAAATCTCATCTCTTTCTCTCCCAATCTCTGATGCTACGGTATCATGGTATCAGAGTCACTCAAAAATCCTAATTCTAATCCCCAAATCCTAATCACATCACCAACCTGCAGCTTCCATCCCTTCTCCATCATCCTGCCTCAATCTCGCCACCCAGGCTGCGACTAGGCATGCCCAGGCCGATAGCAAGCCACGCCCATGCGTGGCGCAGGCCCGACAGCGGCCATGTCCAGTGCGCTCCAGCACTCTCCCGTCGCCGCCACGTCATATCTGCACCCTCTCACCTTCGCCACAGTCACGTCATCTCTATCACATCACCTCTAGCGCCTCTATTGCCCGATTGGCTCCATCGCCCATCCCGCCACCATGACATCTCCGATGTCGTCGCGACATCTCCGCCACGTTATCATCATCCGCAGCCACATCATCGAGGTCTGCATTCAACGATGATTTGTTATTCAGCTCAGGGTTCTGAGATGGTATTATCGTAAAGGTGTTGAACCTTCTTTGAGGTGTAGTAAGGGATTTCTGTCTACTTTCTGAAGATGGTTCTTTTTTCAACTTCATTTATTTCATGATGGCCAAATATATTGAGACAAAGACGGGCGAATCCAGTGGGACAACGGTTCAGACGAGTATTACTGACATAGTTTCCAACAGGATTACAGACCAAAAACTTGATGGCAATAATTATCTACAGTGGAAGTGGGTAATTGAGATTTATGCAGCTGATCGTAAAAGGACTAATCATTTATTGGCATACCCTCCACTCCAATGACAGATGCTTGGATATTGGAGGACAGTAGCCTAACACATCAGGTACAGACCACAATAGAGCCCAAGATTCACGACTTGATCTTTCATTGTGTGACTGTGAAGGAGTTATGATATTTTCTGCGCGAATTCTACAAAGGAAGCAGCAATATCAATAGGGTTTATGACGTTATTCAGAAGCTATTTCAGAAGAAGCAAAACGGCAAGCCCATTGATGATCATAACGGTGAGTTCAATCGCCTAGCAAAGGAGCTTCGTCAGATATTTTTAATCACCTCTGATGTGAAGTATATGCAAAGCCAATGGAACAGGTTAATGATACTGACCTACTTGGGTACCCTCGACCCTGTTTATTCTTCGATTAAGCTTCAAACTATGGGAAGCTCTGTTGTGAGCTGTGTACCAAAGACATCACTTTCTGAAAAATGTCATTCATGTGGTGTCATCTGACACTACTACAGTAGGCTCAAATTGATCTGCCTTAACAACTCAAGAGAGACCGAGAGATGAGAAGACCATACTAGTGATCATGGAGGAGGCTGTGCTAACTAAGGTTCAAAGACTCGACCGAGTCGTCTCTGAACGGCCACCGCTGATCCCGAGATGTAAGTCGCTATATGTGGCAAAAATTGCATGACTCGGGTATGACTCGGGCGAGTCAGCCGAGTCACGAGACAACTCGGTGAGACTCGGCCGAGTCATGCCCGAGTCATGCCCGAGTCAGGGCATAAAGTTGAAAAAAGAGAGATCAGAGGGAGGGAAGGGGAGAGAGACTAACCTTCAGCTCGCCCAACGTCGTTCACCCGCCTTCGATCTCTCTCTCCCTCTCTCTCTCTCTTTGATCTCTCTCTTTCTCCTCTCTCTCATCCGATGTCGTCGCCTCCAGCCCGCCGCGACCGATCCTTTCCCTTGTCATCACCTCTGAGCGGAGGGAGAGTGAGGGAGAGGGAGAGAAGGAAGGGAGAGAGATCGGAGGGATGGAGGTGAAAGGGCTCTCTCCCCCCTCACTTGATCTCTCCTTTTTATCTCTTTTTTTGGGTTTTTCTCATATTTATCCTTCAAATCTTTCATATTTCTAAATTTACACCGAATCATCATATTTCTCCAATTACCCCCTCAAAACAAATTTGTTTTGGACATGTGATATATGAATTTTGATGTCTACATTTTTTTTATAATTTATCATGATTTTTTCAAAATTTTTTGAGATTTTTATATAGCGTTTTGTGCGTATCGCCCGAGATCGATCCGAGTAGCCGCGACCTATCCGTCTCAGTGCCCGTCGAGTTAGCGGCCGAGACCGCGACTTTGAACCATGATGCTGACATGGGTCGAGGGGGATACACTGTGGTCGTTTTGGTGGCCGCGGTGGTACCAGGGCGGACGAGGAGGTCCTGGAAGAGGACGAGGAGATGGCTCTGTGATCTATTATCACTGCTGCAAAGAGTTAGGTCATACGAAGCATCAGTGCCCCTTCTAAAGGAAAAACCAGCGAGAGATGCATATATCTCTGCCACTCTTCCAGATGACGAGTAGTTGCGATATCAGTTTGAGTAGTTCTAAATGTTCCGACAGCAACAGAACACACATGCTCAATCTTTCTCTTTCTCTGCCACTCTAACTCAAACAGATACTTATATATCTTGTTTACATCATTTATGTCATATACTTGAATTATAGATTCAAAGGCGACTAATTCAGGGTCAATTGATCACATGACTGGGATGAGATATTATATCCTCTTTTACTCTGGCTCTAACTCTATAATATAAGCAGATGGCTCTCGCACACCCACTAAGGGTATTGGCACTGCCGCTACCACTTTTATTGTCTGTTTTTTATTTACCTTGTTTTCATTTCAACATATTATCAGTAAACAAGATTACTAAGATTTTAAATTGTACAGTGATATTTTTTCAATTGCATTATGTATTTCAAGAGCTTGAGATGACGAAGACGATTAGCACATGATGCGAGTAGAACGAACTATATGAACTAGAGTTAGCATCCGATCAGGCAGCACTTTATCAGCATTTAACTACCATTGTCGGTTAGATCACCCTTCTCTACCTATACTAAAACTTCTTGTCCCTCTTCAGGTCAGGTTTCATCCATAGAGTGTGAGTCTTGTCAGCTAAAGAAATACCAACGTGTGTCTTACCTAGTCAGGCCAATAAGAGAACTGATAAGCCATTTGATTTAGTTCATTCAGATGTATGGGGTCCATGTTCAATAACATCAAAGTTGGTTTAGGTATTTTATCAGGTTTTGTATGATTATTCTCGAGTCACATGAATGTATCTGTTAAAATCTCGCTCTGAGGTATTTTCCATATTTAAATTTTCCTATTTAGAAATAAAGAATCAGTTTAATTCTAGCATTAAAATTTAAAAATCTAATAATGCAAAAGAATATCTGGACAACTTTACTCAGTTTTTGAATAAAATAGAATATTACATCAGAATGGGGTAGTTGAACATAACAATAGACACCTTGACATTGTTAAGACTCTTCTACTTTATAGATATGTACCAAAAGAATTTTAGGGTGAGACCATTTTGAATGCTTGTTATTTGATAAATCGAATGTCATCCTTTGTATTGCAAAATAAAATATCATATTTCATCTTGTACCCTGATATTGATTTCTTTGCCTCTAAAGATCTTTGGGTTACTTTGTTTTGTTCAAACCCACAGTCCTCATGAGATAAAACTTGATTATAGGTCTTTTAAAGAGATTTTTCTTGGCTATTTATAAACTCAGAAAGGTTACAAATATTTTTATCTATAATATCCCTGTTTAAAATACTATATTTTTAAATTTTTCAATGTATTTATTAATTTTGATGTACTTTTAAATTATTAACTTGATTCATGACTATTATTATTATTATGATTAATAATATTGTTAATTTTGATTGTTGTTATTATTAACTACCATTAGTTTTTGTTGTTATTATTATTACAAATATTACTATTATGTATTATTGTTATTAATAATATTGTTAAGATTATTGTTTTATTTTGATTTCATCTCCAACCTAAACCCATTGATAATCCATACCCATTCTCAACCCATTAGCTCAAGCATAATACCCAAGACCCATTCCCCAAACTCATTACCCTACATTTGTACCCATTTATCTAAACCCGAAACCCACCTACCCAATCTAACACCCTATATATAGCCTTATCATCAAAACCTATCTAATCAAATCCTAAACAAATTATATATAAATCCTAATCACAACTAACCAACCTTATCCTAACAACCCTAATAATCTCTCTTCCTCCCCTTCACAGCCGGCATAGAGACCTCATTGCCATCCCACCTTGGCAGCCGCCTCCACAGCCTAGTGCGTGAGCTCACGTCAAGCTTCGCCGGCTGCAATTCTCCACACAGCCCGCGCGCGTGAGCCTAATCCCCACAACCCCAGGCCCGGAGCACTCCATCTCGGAGCATGACAACCTCTGCAAGCTCCGTTGGCAAGCTCACGCTTCCTCCTCTCCCCACTTGGTCGTGCCTCCTTCTCTTGGCTGCTGCCCAACAGCCAATGCCGAATCCCCCCTTGTGTGCCATCCCTGAGCCCGAACTCCCATCTCTCCATGGCCGATTCCACCTCAGCCTTGCCTTCCATCTGAGTCCCTCCACCATGCGCCAACCCCCCTTGTGCGAGCACCCTCCTTGGTTGGCCGAGTGTAGCTCACCCTTGGTCGGTAGCTCTGTCCTCCGTCGCCGCCTCCGCGAGTCCTCCGACAACCCTCCTCCTATCTCCGGTGAGATATACACCTTCTTCATCTCCTCCACGGTCTCCGCCTTGCTGCCACCGTGAGCTCCTTCACCCGCGTGTGTCAGCTCCTACCCCCTGCCACCTGCGCCAACACTCCCCACCTCCCACCTCTCTGTGGATCGTCGTTGCTCGCCATCGGCGAGCGCAAATGTACCCGCGCCCTTCCCAGCAAGATCCTTGAGTCGTAGGCACTATCCGCGGCTTCCGCCATCACCGTATCAGTCGTCAGAGATTGTCGCAAGTTTCCCCTGCGGCATGCCGATCTGGACCCGTTTGGTGAAATCTGGACCCATTACAGGAAATTTGGATTGGTACTCATTATGGACCTGATACACTGGTGATTCCAAAACTGACCCATAGAATGATCCGGAGATCCATACTGGCTAGTACAATGAAGACCAGACGACAATTCGGTTCCAAAACCGCGTCATTTCATGTGAGTATTTGCTCTCATCTCATTTCCTTATTTATCATTGTCAGTATACTTATATGTTACCTGTATCATTTCATTTGACCATCTAGTATATTTGACTAGTATAATTACCTGTACCATTTCATATGACATCAGTGATCGTACACCTTATTTTATTTTGTTGATTAGAGAGACTATCAGCGTCATTTCGTGTGTTAGTAGTTGTCGTTGTGGGCTTAGGCCTGGTATTGGAATACTTTAGACTGTGACTTGATTCGATCTATTGACTGACTGGCCAAATTTATTTTTGAGCATTAGACACATATTGACCTTGTATTTGATATTGAGATATTAGACTTATATCATTTTATGTACAGATGATTACTGTTTCGGACTCGGACTAGTTGTAAAGGAACTTGGACTGTATACTAGATTGAGCTTAAGTTGGATTGGTTCGTGATGGTGGTTAAAGATCTATATTTTATCTGTATAATTATCAGACTTGATATTCCTTTATTCGGTGATAATTCAGATAAGAATTTATTTGGATATTAAAGACGGTTTAGTTAAGATCTCACTTTATTAAGGGATTAGAATTCTTGATGCTTGAATCGGTACATGCACTTATTTAGAGTTGAAGTTAAATTTGATATTTATATTCTTTATATCAGATATTAATTAGAAATTAGATGATATTGATGATGGTTGGAGTATGATCAGATGTATGAATATCTTACTATTGATATCGATGTGTATGATGAAACTGATCTTGGACTGTTGTGAGTAATTATTGTTGAATTCACCTACCTGTTAGGTTATGAGAGTAATGATGGTTCACTTTTGATGTTATGTATCAAATGTAGATTACTTTAAATCACATGTTATTCGAGAGTGTTCTACTCCTTATTTATGATTCGGTATTTGTTGATTTAAGTTGATCGAGGATAACCGGTAGACTACTTTTCATGATTGGTTCTTAATTTATTCAGTTATAGAGCTAGAGTTATTATGAGATTGATTTCGTTGGTATCGGTGATCTTGTACTTCAGAGTTGATAGTAGTTATGATTGATCTCAGTTATTGGTGACCTAGAAGATTATAGTAGATTAATAAGATAAGAGAGCTGATTGATTATTTATTGGACTTGTAGGTTACTATATCATATTACTTTGATATGGATTGATACTTGATGATCACGATGATTATATTGAGACTATGAGTTGACGGATCAGTTACAGATATAATATCGATGGGATGTTGACCAGTTCTAGACGAGACTATCTTTTGAGCAGTAACCGGATCATATTACTGTATTATTTTCATGTTACTAAAAATCAATGGGAAAGTATTGTTCGACCGTAACATCCTGTATAATTCTACTATTCATCGTATACACGGTTACTGTTCACTGTTCTTATTACTGTTCACTGTGTATACGATTATTGTTTACTAATATATTGTTACTGTCACCGCATCATCCCAGTATTCTAGTAACATGAATATTGTTTGTTGAACTGAATTAAATAATAATGTAAATGGACAACTTACACTGGGATTGGAGAAATTGATGGACGAGACAGCGTTTGTATTTTGGATGGACTTAGGATACAGGTTGCGCAGTCGATTGCGGGTTCCACTGCAGGGTTTCTGGGGGATGACTGACATCCCATCTGCATTGTTATTGTTCCACTGTTTTCACAGTGAGATTACTGTTACTGAGTACCTAGCGTACGACCTGGTTCAGCGCCAGAAAACCCAGATGTGTCTCTTGCTTGCTTAAAGGCAAGAATGGTTGCCAAAGAATATTCACAGGTGTATGAATTGGATTATGTGGTTATATTTTTCCCCTGTCGCAAAGATGACATCCGTGTGGGTCCTTATGTTATTAGCAGTGACATACCACCGGCGACTTCATCAGTTGGACATCAAGAATGCATTTCTCAATGATATTCTTCATGAGGAGATTTACATGGAGGAACCACCAGACTTTATTGCCCAGGGGGACTGTGCGAAGGTTTGCATGTTGAAGAATTCACTTTACGATCTGAAACAGTTTCCAAGAGCCTTGTTTGGGCGCTTTGCATTAGTGATTCAGGAGTTTAGTCTATGTCGCGCACAGAAAGACTATTCTCTGTTTTGACGAATACAGGATGGGAAGAGGATCATGTTGATTGTGTATGTGGATGATATTGTGATACAGGAGATGACACAAAAGAGATTAACAGCTTGAAGTACTTACAGAAGCACTTTCACACCAAGGATCTTGGATCCCTGAAGTACTTCTTGGGCATTGAGGTCGCCATGTCCAAGAGAGGCGTTCTTCCTTTACAGAGAAAGTATATACCCAACTTGCTTTCAGAGGCTGGGATGCTAAAATGTAAGAGTATTGATTCTCCGATGAACGTGAACACGAAGCTGCTAACAGATCAGGGGAGCTTCTTGAGGATGTTGGGAGGTACATAGTGGGGAAACTGAACTACCTGACGGTGACCGGATCGGACATCACATTCGTAGTCAGTGTAGTGAGTCAGTTTTTGTCAGCAATGACTCCTCACTTGAAGATAATAATGAGGATTTTGAGGTACTTGAAGAAAGCTCCAGGGAGAGAGCTTTTCTATTCAGATTATAGACACACTAGAATAGCAAGCTTCTCAGATGCAGATTGTTCAGGGTGCCTTTTTGATAAGAGGTCGACCACAGGATATTGTCTTTCTTGGAGGAAACCTTGTGTCATAGAAAAGCAAGAAGCAGAGTGTGGTCTCTCGGTCCAGTATAGAGTCAGAGTACAGAGTGATGGCAAATGAGACATTAGAGCTAGTCTGGATAAGAGATTTATTAACAGAGATTGATTTTCCTTCAGAGTGTCCCATGAGACTATATGATAACAACAAAGCAGCTTACACATTACTGAGTCGTGTTCCATGAGAGAACTAAAAACATTGAGATTGATTGTCATAGAGCTCGTAAAAAGCTCGCGAAAAAATCGTTGTAACGAAGTATGTATCATCACGACGCTAGGTAGAAGATCTTCTTAACAAACCACTTGGTATAACACGAATAGATTTTATTTGTGACAAGCTGGGCATGTATGATATAAATGGTTCAATTTGAGGGAGACTTGATGTAGAACCAAAGAGCAAGGCAAGACAAACAGCAAGCCAAAATAACTTGACATGTCGACAGTCCTTCTTTTGGACTGACGACAGGCTTTTCTTGAAAGTAAGGTTTGTAATTTGGCTGATGACAGCTCCCTTCAACTGTCGACAGCCCTATTATGTAACAGAGTATCTGAGTTTGCTTAGGATTCTGTCTTGGGTTTCAAATTTAGATTCCGATAGATTTTACACTTTCTTTATTTTGAACTTTCTTTTCTTTATTTTGAATTTAGTTTTCATAGATAAAATAAGACTTATTGTATGCCTATAAATAGGCCTTTGGTATTCTCTATTTTGGATCGAAGATTGATTAATAAAATTGAGATCTCTCTCCAAATTGCTCGTGGATTCGACTTGTTATCTCTTGCTCGTGGATTCGAGTAAATCGCTCGTGGATTCGAGTTCGTATTCATGGATTTACCACAATTCCTACTGAAGTCTTCAGGTTCGTGGGCGCTAGAACGAGATCTAGCCGGCGTCATCGTCTTCCTCACTTCCTGCGTCAATTGATATCAGAGCTTCAGCAAGCTTTCCGACGATGTCCAGAGACGACGACGAACCACCAAGCCTCTCCACCAAAGTAGGCACTGTTGAAAGAGATATCAGCAATATCAAGTCATCCTTCGATCATATAGCCCAAGCCATCGGAAAGATATCTCTCCGGATCGATGGTCACAGTCTTGCCAATGGTACGTACCGAAGCGGACATGAGTGTTCATTAATCAATCTTCCACCACCTCCACCTCCATCAGCTAACCCTCATTCACAACCTCCACCACAACAACTTCCCTTCCAATAACCACCACCACGACAACATCCATGACAACCACTATCACCCCCAAGACGCCATCTACGAAATCTTTCGTACAAAGATCTTTCCAACAAGGAGGAGTTTCACAACCCCTTCTATCCAAAAGAAGACTCCAAAGACGAGGCTTATGACGGAAGGATGGCTTACATGCGAGGCCCAGGAAGGTTGGCCAATCCAAATCCCAGCATGAGAGGAGGATTTTCTTTTCCTAACCCGGATAGGAGAAGAGGAGAGCAAAGTTCAAACAAGTACCGGATGAAGATCAAGATTCCTTCCTTCAGTGGGAACCTTGACATTGAATCATTCTTGGATTGAGTCTATGAAGTTGAAAAGTTCTTTGAATCACTTACGACCCCGAGAAAAGGCATGTCAAGTTCGTGACGTACAAGCTCAAAGGAGAATTAGCCGCATAATATGACCAGTTGCAAATAAGGAGGCGCCAAGGCAAACCACCAATGATGATATGGAGGCGCATAAAGCAACTCCTATAAGATAAATTCCTTCCACCTGACTATTAACAGATTCTATACAATCAATTAGAGCAATACAGGCAAGGTACGAGGACTGTGGAGGCATACACGGAGGAGCTCTACCATCTTTCATCGCGGTGTGAACTATCAATGGCGGAAGAGCAACAAACCGTGAAGTACGTCAATGGGTTAAGGTATACCATCCAAGAGAGGTAGCCCTCCACGACGTGTTCTCTATTAATGAGGCCCATAATAAGGCCATGAAGATAGAGAGGCTATAAAGCAGAACTCCACTTTTCAGGTGTCAATTGTCAATCGACGAGCTCGCAGAAGGCGACGAAGTTCAGCCAAGCTCCATGATGGCTGGTCAACCACTAGTACAACCAACGACCAAGGTTTCTACGTCAACACCAACAATAACCCCCATAGTAGCCAAAAGCAAAGACAATCCTTACTCCAAGCTCGGAATTGACAAGTGTTACAGGTGTGGAGAACATGGACATAAGTCCAATGAGTGCCCGAAGAGAAGACGAGTCAATATGGCCGACTATGAAGAAGAAAATGATGTGCTAATAGAGACAGAGTCGGAAGATTCTGATTTCATCGAAAAACATGGCAATCTTGTCGCTTGTGTTATTAAGAAAGTGCTTTGCAGTTAGAAGATCCTCGACACCACTCAGAGACATCAAATCTTCTATTCAAGATATTCGGTCAAGGATAAGATCTACAGTCTTATCATAGACAATGGAAGAACATGGTCTCTAGAGCACTTGTGGATCACTTGAAGCTAGAGACAAAATCACATCATCATCCCTACGACATTGGGTGGATCAAGAAAGGCCCATGCATCAAGGTAACAGATTTATGTTACGTTCTTATTTCTATTGGGAAGTTCTATAAAGATTTTGTTGCATGTGATGTCATCAATATGGATAAGTGTCATATTCTTTTAGAAAGACTGTGGCTACATGATGTTGACGCTACCAACAAGGGAAGAGAGAATATATATGTGTTCACTCAGAAGGACAAAAGAATTGCCCTGAGATCAATTCCACCGACTACAAGATCTACAAAGAAAAAGGTGGCTTCACCTGTATCCCAGCATAATCAAAGAGATAGAAACTCGAGAGCGAGTTCTTTTGAATAGGGAGGGACTAATGTAGGAGACTAAAGAGCAAGGCAAGACAAACAGTAAGCCAAAATAACTTGACCTGTCGACAGCCCTTCTTTTAAACTATTGACAGGCTTTTCCCAAAAGTAAGGGTTTATCAGTTTTTCCCTTGGGAGCTGTCGACAGCTCTATTACGTGACAGAGTATCTAAGTTTGCTTAGGATTCTGTTTTGGGTTCTAAATTTGGATTCCGATAGATTTTACACTCTCTTTATTTTTGAACTTTCTTTTATTTATTTTGAATTTAGTTTTCATAGATAGAATATGACTTATTGTGAGCCTATAAATAGGCCTTTTGTACTCTCTATTTTGGATCGAAGATTGATTAATAAAATTGAGATTTCTCTCCAAATTGCTCGTGAATTTGAGTTTTTATCTCTTGCACGTGAATTCGAGTAAATCGCTCGTGGATTCAAGTGCCGTGTTCGTGAATTCGAGCACAATTCCTACCTGAAAGTCTTCAAGGTTCGTGGGCACTAGAACGAAATTTAGCCAGAGTCGTTCATCTTCCCCGCTTCATGCGTCAAGAGTATTGAGAGAGACTCTATTAGTTTAGTTCCATATTACCTATGAGACTAACTCATCATGTATCCACATTGGTTATTATATATATAGACTAGAGCATGAGGCATAGATCTCATCTCTTTCTCTCCCAATTTTTGATGCTACTATATCACATGTTTACAGAAAAGATAATCAAGAATTTTGGAGCTTCTACTAAACATATCTTCAATACCAGGAGATTTCCATATTTTCTTACCTATCCAAACACTCACCTAAAATATACCATGAATTATGTTTTTCAATCCACCTAGATAGGGTGATGAATGCTAAAAGTATTAAGTCTCATCAAGGAACCAAGCATGCTATAAGAATAAATCGATCGAGATCCTTGACACAATTATTAGGAGATGTGTCCATGTGTTGTCTCTTAAGAATATTTTTTGGGCCCAATGCGCTTTTTTATTATCAGAAGAATTCAATTTGTGCATATACTTGCAACTGTACCCTTTTCTTTCCTTTCAACTTTTGATCGTTTTCAATTTTTTTTCTGCAGTCATCATTTACCCAAATGTACTGTCTTTTACAAAGATAAGTTTTGGGGGGAAAGGAGTCACAGATTTGTTAACCATATATGTCATTTAAGGAAGAGAACATCAGAAACAAAGACAAGCTTCAAACTTCTCTAAGCTAAATTATTTTGTTTAATATTAAAAAATTTAAATGCTACAAGCAAAGCAGGGCCCCAGCTAGATCTATTTAACTTTTGCATTAGAACTTGTCTATTGGATAGCAAGGCGATCACTTAGAATCAGTTTATCTACTCACCACAAAGAGAGCAAATTTAATATGATCTCTTCATTAAAGGATCAAAATTTGATATGTGCATGTGCCTCAAAACAATTATCATTACTTCTAGAAAATTTATAATCCTTCAAGCCCTGTCATGGAATTATATTTCCTAGTTTGTTGGGAGTTTAAATATGGCTCTTCGTGTTACTAAAACTAATGGTGACTATTATCTTATTTATCTAAGGGAACATCAGAAGGCATAACTAGCTTTGTACAAATTTGAAGATCTTGAATCCATATTTGAGCAACGCGCTGCACATATCTGAATCATGTAAGAGGCATCTCATGCAGCACAAAGGATTAATGCATGTAAAACCACAGCTCCATGATTGAACTTCCAGTAGTATGAAGTTTTGACCAGTTTCTGTGATAACTGGAACCGAAGACATTAGCAAAGTTACAAAACTATTGATGCACCAAATTGCAGGAGCAAACAAATACAATATATCCACTTGTGCCTATCATGTCTTTGCCATGCATGAGATTTCAAATTCTTTTGCAATATCATATCAGTATAGTAAGAAATGCACGTATCACATAATACCTGCATGTTCATAGAATTGCAGCCTCCAAGTCGGCCAATAATATGCCAAGATCGAATGGCCTGCATTAAAACTGATGAGCTAAAATAGGAAAGTTATTTGATGTTTCTAAGAGAAAGATTTAGGAGTTCCACTTACGTCACAAATTAATTTTACGTCTTTTGGTAATGGTGCATTGTAGAATTCAAACCAAATATAAGAGTTTGAAAAGTTAAACCTGGCAACAACAAGAATTCAAGAGAAATTAATACAAACAGGATTTCATGTGTACATAATCAATAAGATGGAAAAAAATAATGATGTCAAATACAACATAAAAACTGCTAACATGAGGGGTAAACTACGGTGTTAGTACAAAGCCTTAAGCATCCTTCTTGTCTGTTCTGAACTCCCAGAATATTTGCTTGTATACCTGAAAAGCATATGTTGTGTGTCGTGGGAGGCGGGCGGGGTGTGTGTGTTGTTGTTGTGTTTTTTTTTTTTTTCTTTTCTTTTCTTTTCTTTTCTTTTTGTGTGCTTTGGGGAGGGGTGCTGTTTTGCTTTAACGCAAGTACAAGTTGTCAGTGTACAGTGTACAGACAATATGGAGTATGAGCTTACCTGAACCCCAAAAAAGTAGGATTTTCATGTGTATCGCCTGCCACGTAGAAGTAAAATGCCTCATATAGTGGTTTTAAAACTCCATTTGCCCTACCAGCACCATTAGTTGATCCACATCATTCATATATTGATGAAAAATGATGTAGGTGAAACTTTTTAAACCATGCATCAATTAGTTGAAAATAAACGTTTTTTCAGTAATAGAACAAACTAGACTACAATATTATGGGGAAAAAGTTTCAAATTGCACAGTTTCTCATCCATCCATGTTTTTACAACATGGATCATTGTAAATGTGGATCTAGACCTCCTATGGAGCTGATGTCCATTATGTGTGTCGGTACGCGTGTGGTGATGGAAGTTAAATAAATGGCCGTTAGCATGAAACTGAGACATGAACTACATAAAATACAATTTCCAAAGTCTAATTCTTAGCTTATACATACTCATTTTTCTAATATGCTTTCTTATAACCATTTAAGGGCTGTAAAATTCTTATAAGCTGCATTATGGAAAATCTGCCTATTCTTACTACTTGCTGCTTGTTTAGTTGTCAATCCTTACTTTTTACCTTATTTATTGGTATTAGCTTGTTATTTTGTAGTCCATGCAACTCCCCAAATTCTTCCTAATCTTTTTGCAAAAGATCACATAGTTGGATTCTCACCCACATTATTTATTGGCAAACACTCAAGTGATAAAATCCAACACAAGATTAGAGTCCCATTTCGAGCATACTTGTTGAATATAACTTTAATTGGCGTTGAAGACCCAGTCCTGGTGTGCAATATCTTGTGCCTCTTCCTCCTTATCCTCTCCTCAACCTATAAACAACGCATCAACAGCCAGTCAAACCAAAACCCAAGCACAAAAGAACAATGAAGCAAACAAAAGAGACTCACTTTAGATTGGGCCTTTTGGGGGTCATCGAAACAACTCCCAAGAATCTCAGCGAACTCGGGGTCTCTGTCATAATGCTTCTCGTCCTCTCGTCCTCTATACGCGCTCGCATGAGAGAACCCCTCTTCTGGTCCTTCTTCTTCGTCGTCGTCGCCTTCTTCTTCATCAGGTATGAGCTCGGTTTCTACTCGCTGGGGGTTTTCTAGGGGTCTAGGGTTTCTGCTGGTTTCAGCTCTGGCGATAAAGTTGGGAAATTGGGGGTTGGTGTTGTTTGAAGGATATGGGCGAAAATTGGAGAAGAGTTTAGAGGTGGGAATGGGAAGGAGCTGAAGCAGGAGCGGGGGCTGGAAGTGGGGCAGGCTCAACATTGTTGCTTCTTTTCTTTTCGCTCTGGGGTGAAGTGGTTAAAAGCAGCATAGTGGGAACTGTATTTGTATTTATTTGGTTTGGTGGGGCCCAGCGGCGGACATAGGATTTCTTTTTTCAATATGGATGGAAAAATATAAGATTGCCTGATCTGAGTATAACTAATATAGCGATGTGACGCCGATGTCGGTAGTAAGAGACCGACGAATAGTGGTCATTGACGAATGAGCGGCGGCTGCAAGAGGGAGAGGTGGGCGGAGAGGGAATGGGGGAGAGAGAGGGAGAGGGAGCGGCTGCGGGCAGAGAAGGTAAAGGAAGAGGAGAGAGAGGAGGAGGAGGGAACAGAGAGAAGAGGGCGGGGATGCTTGGGCAACGACGGCGAATGCGCGGGCGTTGCTCCTCTCTCTCTCATGGGAATGAAAAAGGATGGATGGAGTAACAGACAAATTTTATATAGGGTCTGTTTGGTTAAGGGTGGAAGAGAGTAAGTGAGGAATGGAGGAAGTAGTAATAATTATCTTTGGAACTTGAGAATTAGTTAGTAAGTTTTCTGATATTTAGATGTTATTAAGAAGTGTGGTTTGAAAAATATTTTGTCTTTTTCGGTGTTTGGATGGTAATGTGAAAGTAGAAGTGAAAAAGTTGACCACAAAGTTGACCGTAAAATAATATTAAAATAAAAATTAATTAAGAAAAATAAAAAATAAACTATAATTAGAATGCAAGTGAGATTTACATGATCAAAAAATTAACTGTTTTGTGCTACAATTTATTACAAATGTGATTTACATGACCACAAAATTAACTGTAGCACTCTGGAAGTGAGAAAATGGTTGTGTAAAAGAAAAAAGATAAAAGGAAAAGAGGTTTTCCTATTTTTCTTTTCCGGTGTTTGGATAGATAGGAAAGTGAGCAATTATACTTTCCTATTTTCTTACTTCCGCCCACTTCCTTGCAACCAAACAGCCTCATAGAAGTTACGGGAAAAAACTTCCCTTTGAACGGTTTAATGAGTGCTCTAACTGTAGCAAGTCTTGCTGCTAGAAAAAACAAATGTTCGTATTAGTTTATTTGACTCTCCTGTAATATCATTTCACTCATGCGATTAATCGAAATAACAATTATTTTGTATTTGCCACGATTGGAGATGCAGGTCACACCGCGAATTCAAACAATATGCATGTATTTGTAAGTATTTCATAAGATGATTTGAAGAGTTTGTTAAAATTTGTTTAAAGAAAAAAAATTAGTTTTGACTTATTTTTTTAAAGTTAGAAATTGTGACCTTTTAGACTTAGATTAATGATATGTTTTAACTTTTTTAATGTTAATACATTTCAATTACTTTTTGTATACGAGGGAGCATTTAGATCATCGACACCTATTATTTAATTGTTTGCAATAAATTAGTCATTTATTTTTATCATATATTAGCTCGTGTGCCAATAATAAGCCAGAAAAAGAAAAGAAAAGAAAAGAAGGCAGCGTCACACAAATTCTCAATTAATGGTAGGTCTTGAGTAACATTTTTCCATGAACAATAAACTCTGAAACTAGATGGATATTAAAAAAGCATTTAGTTTTATATAAGCTGGCAAATTTTGTGTAAAATCTATGTGGTCATTTGAAAATAGGCAATATCGGTCCACCCTACTGGATTCAGTTTATGTGTTTGAGTCACGTACACATATTATAAGACGGTTAATTTCACGTTGACACGTAAATAAGGTGTCAGGTTTCAAGAAAATAAAAATTTAAATTCTTTGAATTTCTTATAATATTATAAGAGGGTCAATCTCAAGTGTCAATGCGAGATTGGTTCTCTTAAAGTATGTGCGCGCATGAATCGCACCCGCCTCTACTTAGGTCATATGCAACTTGTTTTAAAACATGCAATAAACGCAATGAAATAAAAACATATTCCAAAAATCAAAGTCCATTTAATAATGAGAGTAGAGTGATTGCTCCAATGCATCAATGTATCTATTGATGTTCCACTGGACAGATCAAAGTTAAGTGATTATAAACTCATTAGAAACAAAAGGAGTTAACAACTGAACCATGAAAAATGAGGGTGGTTCAGAAAGAATGTCCCGAATTATGAAACTACTAAAAAGAAATATATCAACATCTCCTCTTGCCTTTCATCTTATTCCTTTTATCTCTTTTCAAATTATAGAGCTCTATGAACATTCACTTATCGCATAATTTGTTGTAGAAATTGATAAACAATAAATTTAACAAATGGATCATAAAAAAAGAGACTTCGTTGTAGGGCCTGTTTGGTTAAGGGTGGAAGTGAGGAAGTAAGGAAGTGGTATTAGTTTTCTTTGGAACTTGGGAATTGGTTAGTTAGTTTTCCGGTGTTTGGATGTTGTTGGGAAGTGTGGGTTGGAAATGTTATGTCATTTCCGGTGTTTGGATGGTAATGAAAAGTGGAAGTGGAAAAGTTGACCACAAAGTTGACCGCAAAATAATATTAAAATAAAAATTAATTAAGAAAAATAAAAATTAGATTGTAATTAGAATACAAGTAAGATTTACATGACCAAAAAATTAACTGCGTTATGCTACAACCTATTATAAATGAGATTTACATGACCACAAAATTAACTGTAGCACTCTGGAAGTGAGGAAATGGTTGTGTAAAAGAGAGAAGAAAAAAGGAAAAAGGGTTTTCTTATTTTTCTTTTTTGGTGTTTGGATAGATAGGAAAGTGAGCAATTATACTTTTCCATTTCCTTACTTCCGCCCACTTCCTTGCAATCAAACACACCCGTATTGAGGAATCAATCAATAGATAACATTAGATCCCACAACGAGGAAAAAAAATGAGGTATCAAATCAAATGATTTTTACACTTGTTTTATTTTTTTAATGAAAAATCATGCCTACGAACAAATTTATCAATATATAAAGCTAAAAGTTTACCAATTAACAGCTGGTCACACCCGTATCGTTATTAAAAATGAAAAAAATAAGAGAGAAAAAAATGTGGGTCTTGTGTACTCTCATGTAAATTCCTACGATTTTATTAATTATATCAAAAGAAAATGAGAAACATGTGTCTCGCTATAACACAATGATAAAAGATATTGACATTGACAAAAAAAAAAAAAATATGAGCTTAAATCCCGCCTGCATCATGCACTCGGCTCATATTTCCAAGATGAAAAAAAAAAAAAAAAAATCCAAACCGATCTCACAGCCGGTCCAAGCAAACCGGTAATTATCATTATTCTTCCGGTTTCTTTTTTTCAGGCCATACCGTGTATTTCTCCCGACGATGCCTCGAGCTTGCTGCTTGAGCCTTGCGTAATCATCTCAGCCGGATCTGCGTAATCATACCCGAAACCCCGAAACCGAAACTGAAGTCGACGGCTCCTCCAACGACAAGAAAGAAAGAAGAGAGGCAGCAAGCCCCACTCCTCTTCACACTCTCCCATTTCTCTCTCTCCGCTCAATCGCCTCCTCCTCGTCTTCTCTCCCCTCCGACTTCGAGATCGACGATGGATTTGCTGCCGACTGAGACCCCGTCGATGGGGCTGAGGCACGGGTTCCGATCTCTGAAGCTCGTCAACGTCGACATGGACGAGGCCCTCGCCCCGCTGCCGGTGGGCGTCGACTCCGGTGTTCTTGACAACGGCCTCAGCTACTACGTCCGTTGCAATCCCAAGCCTCGCATGCGGGCGGCGCTGGCCCTCGCCGTCAAGGTCGGGTTAGTTGATCGCTCCATCCGTTTGATGCTTGTGAATTTAGGGTTGGACTGGGCTTTTGATAGACTTGTTGAATAATTTGATTGATCCTCGTGAAATTTATGGTTTCTCTCTCACTTACAGTAATTGATTGCCATTTATTTTAGTCTAATAGAAGCGGACTTCAAATTTTGTTTATAATTAAAGAACCCGCTTAAAATACAAGCTGAAATAGGTGTCCTAATTTAATTGCCGACTCCAGTGGTGCATAATGTAATTGAGATTTCTGCTTGTCTTGAAATGGCTGTTTGTTTCAGTTCAAATGTGGAGGAATTGCTGATATTTTCTACTATTTAATGTTGAATATTGCTCAAGTTATAAGCAGAAATTGGTATAGCTTGCAATTTTAAGTGCCAAATCCATGGTAGATTGTATGGTTGAGGCTTGATCCAGTCTTTAACTGGCTGTTTGTTCGATTCAAAACGTGGAGGAATTCTTGATATTTTCTATTTGTTAGAAAAATATAGAGAGAGTATGAGAAAGCTTGATGGGCTCTCTCCTCTTTCATTCTTTTCTATAGTAGATAGAAACATGTGATGCAATGTATTTAGACACTCACATATAAATATGTGATACATTGTATTTAGACACTCATATATAAATATGTGATACATTGTATCTAGACATACGACAACTCATAATTCTATCACTCCCACAAGCTGGATCATAGATATCTATCATGCCCAGCTTGTTACAAAGACTAGTAAAACATCTCCTAAACAAAATCTGAATCAATGATATTGATAACAATCTGCTGAATCAATGATGCTGATACCGAAGCTGTAAATCAAAGCGAACTAAGTTAGAGTCGAATCAAACACCTAGACAAAGACTGCATAAAAGATCATATTTATCTCTTTGAATAGAATTGAAATTTTAGAGATTTTCAAACTCAGTAGAAAAGGAGGTTTTGAGAGATTAATCTCAGTAGAAGAAGAGGTTTTGAGAGATTCTCAAACTCAGTAGGAGAGAAGGACACCAACTGTAGCATGCAGAATTAATCAACAATAACAAGCAGTGGCACATGTAGTATTATCAATAGGAATAGATGTAGATGTTGTTGATTCGATAGTAATAGTAACAATAACACATAGCAACAACAATAGAAATAGATAGCAACAGGAGATAGATGATACATGACGATTGAATTGATAGAGTGTAGCATAATAGGAGCAAATCTAAAGTAGAAAGTGGAAGGCAGAACATGGCCCATTGTTAGACGCGTGCTTCATGAGTCTGGCCCAACGCAAGTTTAAGGCGGCACGTGAACGACGATGAGAAGAAACCTCGCTCTGATATCATGTTAGAGGAATATAGTGAGCATGAGAAAGCTTGATGGGCACTCTCTTCTTTGATTCTTATTTATAATAGATATAAATATGTGATACATTGTATTTAGACACTCACATATAAACATGTGATACATTATATCTAGACACTCACATATAAACATGTGATACAATGTATCCAGATATATGACAACTCATAATTCTAACACTATTTATTGAAAGTAATCCATTTGATAAGTTACATGAAAACTTGAGTTTGCACAAAACTCTGTATGTTGCTCCCTGTGCTTACTGGATCACTGGAGTGTTTATTAAGTCTTTTAGTTGGGGATTGTGGCAGCTCAGCTTTGGAAGGGGAGGAGCATGGAGTTGCACACATTGCCGAACCTCTTGCTTTCAGCGCCACCAAGAAATACACGAGTCATGATATCGTGAAGTTTTTGGAGAGATTGGTGCGGAGTTTGGTGCTTGCCAGAATGCTTTGACTTCTTTCAGATGAAACTATTTATGAATTGCTTGTTCCTATTGACAAGCCTCACCTATTATCACAGGCCATATCAGTTCTAGCGGAATTCAGTTCTGAGGTAAATATCTTTCATCTTGTACTTTGTACCGCATTTTCTGACTTCAAATAGCTGCACAAGGTTTGACGGTTACCTTTACAGCGTGTTGCACATTTTGTTCATGTAATTCCTTTAGGTGATTAATTTAGTCACTTGACACAGGTGAGGGTCTCAGCAGAGGATCTAGAAAAAGAACGGGGTACTGTTTTAGAAGAATACAGAGGAGGGCACAATGCTGTGGGCCGGATGCAAGTGCACATTGGGTTCTAATGTTCGAAGGCTCTAAGGTAGTGTTACACTTTTAAACGTGGAAACTTAGTTGATTATACAACACTCAAATTTGGAATCATCATGTAATCTTGACTATGGACCTAGAGTCAACTTCTCAGGTCTATTAATTAACCCTTAACTACATGGATCACCTCTTTTGCCTAGCAGTTCTTTTTTCCTTGTCTTTTTTGTTTTTTGGTTAATAGAGGATATAACATCAAAACAAAAACAATAAGAAAATATTCCCTTAAACAGGAGACAACCATCAAGCAGCATCAGCAATGTTCCCAAATGCCTCCCGAGCCTCTGGGAGCATGAATAAACACTCCAGAAGAATTTCTCATTGAACTATTTGACCACCAGGAACTCTAATTCACATTTTTGTATTTCAAATTTATTTCGTTCTATTTTATGATTTATGGACTATTTTTACTATAACTTTAACAGGTTGTGAACAAAGTACATCAATATATAATAGTCAACATGTCGACAGGTTGAGTTGGCCGATTGACAGTCTTTTCCTTCTTCATTTAAGCCAAGTTTTGGTAGAATTCTCGATCCAAACCTTTATTAGGGATTCAAAGTATGAATACAAGTTATAGAACCAACATGCACCATATCTTGCTTGAATCTGTATTTAGCTGCAAATTACCTGGCATTGACACTTAGATCTAAGTGGTCTTGGATGTTTTTATTACTCTTAATGAAAGTGGATGCATACGACATTAGGTTGATTGTCTCTGGTGCTCTAGATAAAAGTAAAACCCAAATCTCTGTAGCCTAAATTTGACACCCGGTGACACCTTGCCTCACCCTTTCTAAGCTCTCAGTTTATTGTCTGCTCTGTAGATGCATTGCACTACATTTTGGTGGTATTCTTCATCTGGGAAATCGTTTCTTTGCATATTATGATATTAATTGAAATGCAATGCTACATCATATGTGTACGCTCATGAGTTCACAAAGACATGCATACACGTGGGGTTTAAGGTAGGGAGGTGCGCTTTTGTAGTCAATTGATATTATGTAAATAATTTTGTTCCATGGGGCTTCAATTATTTGGTACTGGAGGGGGGGGGGGGTTGTGGATCTGAATTAGCTTATATTGTGCCTTTCCAATGAATGCAATTCCTAGATCAAATATTATCATCTTATGTCTCTGCCTAGATTCTTTTCTAGTCTAGGTGAATTTGGAGGGTTCCTCCTTGTTTTCATGGGTTTAATAAGTGATAAAGCCAAGGTTATGTTGTAGGAGGATAAATATATATTAATATGAAATTAAATATTATATAAGATAGATTCTACAAGGGAATAAATTTAATCTATTCAAAGGAAATAATCCTAACATATGGTTAAGATACTTAAACTTAATACATAATCATGGAAGTCTCACATGTAAAATTTAGTGTGCATGTAGATCCATCGGGCCACACCTACCTATGCGGTAATGAGAGAAAATGATGCACCCTTTTAGTGCTTTTAGGGCTTTAATGATGTCTTGCTTTTGAAGGAAAAGAGGGAGCAGTTTAAAGAATATATTGTTATGGATTTTTTTT
Source organism: Agave tequilana (assembly GCA_038442645.1). Taxonomy (NCBI): domain Eukaryota; kingdom Viridiplantae; phylum Streptophyta; class Magnoliopsida; order Asparagales; family Asparagaceae; genus Agave; species Agave tequilana. The sequence continues at coordinate 49,869 of JAVJIF010010371.1, read as the reverse complement.
TCTTTTGGGTTTTTTAATATTTGTCCCTACCATCTTTTCTATGTTAGCCCCCCCAATCACACACACACCCAAAAAAAAAAAAAGAAACAAAAAACCTTGTATTTTTATAGTTGTTTTATAAATTCATAAACTTAATTGTTTAAGTCTACATTAGTAGTTTTGATGTTTAACCATGGTATCTTAAAAGCAAACCCCCACGCAAAAAAAAAAAATGTTGTATTTTTATAGTTGTTTCATAAATTCATAAACTTAATTGTTTAAGTCTACATAAGTAGTTTTGATCTTTAACCATGGAATCTTAAACGCAAGAAGATGCTAAATTGCCCTGGCTACAAGCTAAACATGCTCAATTTTTTCTTATTGTTTAGTCCTACTCTCATTTCCTCACTCTAGAGCCAATCTCTACTCTAATCCAGAGTCCATCCTACTCTCTTTTGAGCGAAGCGACTCATCTCTTGTAATTTTTTCACCAACTCTTGAGCAAATCTTAAAGCCTCCACTCCTATCATCCATATAAAAAGTCCAAAACATAAAACTTGAAAGTTTAAAAGGAATCACAGTGATTGGAAAGACGAAGATAATTGTTGAATAAGGAGCGCAGATACTGCAGTGGGAGAGTGGCCTTCAACTTCTTCCTGGATAAAGAATAGGATATTGAGAAAGAAGCAAGAATCTGTAGAATTCTTGGGAAGATGAAGATTCATAGTTGGCTGAAACCCTCACATAAATTCTTTTGTGAAACTTATGGAACCTTATCATTTCCCTAGCCTGAGTTAACTAGTGGGTGTGTAGTTGTGTACTTAGCATGAACTTTTATATTCTAGGTTAGTGGTATGAAGATGTAAATTTTTTTGATAGAAACATAAGGAAACTTGAGGGGCAACATGAAAAAGAAAAAAAATATTGTGTGTGTGTGTTGTACTTAGCATGAAATTCTATATTTTAGGCTACTAGCGTGAAGATGTAAAGTTTTTGCTTGTCTAATAGAAAAGTATGGAACCTAAGGGGTGAACATTAAAAACAAACAAAAAAAGAACTTGTGCAAGTGTGCCTGTTCATGGGCAGGCGATTCATGTTATTATGTAAATATCCGGGGTGGGGCGCTTTGTTTCGGTCTGGGTTGACTACATGTCCATAAAAAGACAGTCTGGGTTAAATGGCTTTCAAGGTACAAATCTATCTCTGATTGAATTGTGTTCTGTAGCTAAGCCCATTTATTGGGAAAAGACTTGGTAAATGTTGGTGATATCATTTTTCTTCAATCAAATTTATCAATGCTAAGGGGTTGCGTCTTCTGGTCGTTGGGGATGCATGACCTAATATCCTGCTTTGTGTTGTGTTTATTTTTCACATACAGTGGCTCTTAGGTCACCCTCATACACAATATATTGTGTATCATTTGTCATGTGACTCTGTTGTGGTTGTTCTCATGAGTCAAAATTTTGTTTTGTTAATACTGTTTCCTGATCATCTTTTGTGTTTGCAATGCCTTATTTGTGGCTATTGGCTAGTGAGTAGGCAATTGAATGATATTCATTTTACTGCTTCTTTTGCAGTACGTAGAGCGGCTACCTATTGGATTGGCAAAGGTGATTCGGATTGTTACTCCTGAAACTGTCCAACAGTTCTACCAGAAGTGATATCATTTGCACAATATGGATGGATGTGATTGCTGTAGGGAACTTTCCTAGTACACGTCTTTTCTAGATTGTTCTTAATTTCCGAGATTAACATTATTTTAACTGTTCGATCTTTTGTTCTGGATTTTAAAGCACACCATATTTCCCCCTCGTCCTATTTGGCAAAGTGTGGTTAAATTAATTAGACTCATTTTGGAAAAAAAGTTTCCGGATGTGGACCTCCTCAAGTTATACCGGATTACCTTGTTCCATCACACAGAGAACCCCGTTTGATGCAGACAATGGAACAAAAATTTAGTATATCTATCATCGTTGGAGAAGACGTGTCAACTCGACATAGATCCAGTAGTTCTAATAGTATTAGGATCATTAGTTTCTATTTCTTAATTTTTGATTTTTATTAATGAGAATTGTAGTAGAATTTCTGGTTTTCTTTTCATGTATATTTTTTTCTTTTAGACTTTTGATTTCTTTTAAGAATTTGATTATGTAATCTAAATAGAAGTAGGAAAGTACAATTTTGTAGCATATATAATGACCCATGTATTCACTTTTAAAAATAATCAATGAAATCAATGAAAATTGTTATTCTCTTTGTGAGTTTGTTATGAATCATGAATCCTCTTTCTAGTAATGGTGGGATGCCCTATTAGACTCTGATTAGTGGTGGGATGCCCTAATTGGTTTATCAATTACTATAATTTTATTTCCCTTCTCAACCTCTCCAGAACAAATTTCTTCTATTTAAAAGTGCTTCCAAATCTCTCTTTTCATGTTTTCGGTCGATCTCGACGCTCATTGTTCGCCTCTTTCTCGCCGCGGAAGCTGAGGTCATTCAGGTCTTTCCTACGCCACCAAAATCAGGCAGAAAATAGATTCACACGAGCAGAATTCAGTCACCAGCAAACTGACTTGTTCGGACCATAACTCACTCATCCGAAGTCCAAATCACGCACCGTTTGAAGCGTTGAGTTCATGAAGAAGAGTACTACATAACTACAACAATTAAGAATAAGATTAGGTATTGATGGGGGACCAGGCGGGATTCTCTCTAGGGTTTCTCACCCAAAGCACACAGACTACAAAGCTTAAAAGCAATTTTCATTCATTCCAAAACTATCAATAACAATACCAGTCTTGGCCTTAAATAGGCCTACATCAACAGAAAAATCTCATTACAACCGATATGTGACTAAAGAAAACTGCCAAATAAATAAAAATTACAATAAAAAGGAAAAATAGCTAAATTGAATTTCCTAGCCCTAATCGAACCAAACTGAAAGTGTGCGACGACGCCTCCTGGTGTAGAATCGCAATCCTGGAGAGATGTCCCCATCATTCCCTCGGGGTTGGGAAAAACTCGACTCTGTCGAACGTGAACTCCACGGCTTTCATAATGCTCCAGACGATCAGGGTTCAACCGTTGGAGTTCCTCTCGATTAATCTAAGTGTTATCAGAATCAGGTAGTCCTTTCCAACGAACCAAAAATCTGTGGTAACCACCATCTCTAATAGAGACAATCTGATCATCAATAATTTCATCAATTTGATCTGCCCTATGGGTTGGATGTATTTGGGGAAGAGGAGGTAATAAGGGTCTCTCAGGAGGTGGCACAGGGGAAGGCTCATCCATTAAAGGATTATCAAGGGAAAAATTGAGCCCTTTATAAGCAATCAAATTTTCAATATTAAAAGAGGGACTAATGCCAAAATCCGGTGGGAGAGCTACCACATATGCATTTGAATTAATTTTCTTCAAAATTTTGAATGGTCCCGCACTACGTGCGTGCAATTTCTTCACGGTACCCGGAGGATACCGTTCTGGTCGAATCCAAACCATCACGTAGTCTCCTACGTTAAACTCATGTGCTTTCCTATGCAAATCTGCATAAGCTTTATAGTTTGCATTATTTTTCTAAATTTGATTGCTGATCTCCTTATGCAAGTCATGAATGTATGATGCAAATAATGCAGCTGACTCAGACATCCTAGTATGATGGGGTACCATGGGAATTAAGTCTATAGGTTGCCTCGGTTGATAACCATGCACTACCTCAAATGAACTCATACCTATGGTTCTATTGACAGAACTGTTGTATGCAAACTCAGCAGTAGGTAACACAAGATCACATGCTCTAAGATTCTCACCCACTAAACATCGTAACAGATTACCAAGACTTCTATTGACTATTTCAGTTTGGCCATCAGTTTGTGGATGAAAGGTCGTAGAAAACTGAAGTTTAGTTCCCATTTTATGTCACAGGATTTTCCAAAAGTAGCTCGTAAATTTAACATCCCTGCCTGAGACAATTATTTTGGGTAGAGTGGCTCCCGGAACTAGATCAATGGCATGTTGAATGTCCCGCATTGGTGGCAGTTGAACAGGGAGGTCGTTAGGAAAAACATCAGCAAACTTTGTGATAATGGGGGCCACTTCAGGAAGAATCGTTTCATGAGATTCTTTCGCTACTTCCCGAGTAAGCAAAACGATGACTTGTGCCCCACTAATCACTTCTTGTTCAATTTCTTTAGGGCTGATTAAGTTGAGATTCTTCTCTTTTCTCGTGTCTACTGGCTTTTTCTCTTGTTTGGATTTGGGTTGACTCGGAATTAGTTTGATCCGTTGCCCTTCATAGTTGAAAGTACAAGTATTGGACTTTCCCCACAAAGTCACGTCCATATCAAATAACCAAGGTCGACCAAGAATCACATGTCCTGCATCCATAGTTATTACATCACACCAAATTTTGTCCTTATAGGTAGCAAATTGCACAGGTACAAGACATCGTTCATTCACCTCCATCGATGCTGTGTTAATCCAGGTAACTTTGTACGGATTAGGGTGAGGGACCGTCTTCAACTCTATCTTTGAAATCAAACTAGATGACACAGCATTTATACAACTTCCACTATCGATAATGATTTTACAATTTTTATCACCAATCTTTATCCATGTGTGAAAGATCGAGGTTCTTCGCCAGTCAACCATGTCTTTAGGTTGAGCGAGGTTACATCGAACCACAACAACTTTCCTGATAGTACTAAGAAATTCCTCTTGTTCTAAATCATTCTCAGAATCACTGTTCGCATTCCCTACGAATACAACTTTCTTTTGAGGTTCGTTCTGCACCTCATCTGATTGATCATCCAGAAAGAGGGTTCTGGATTTGCTTGGGCAGAACTTTTCTACGTGCCCATATCCTTGACACTTAAACATTGGGTGCGGGGGTTGGTTCGTGGGATGATGGAGGACCAGGCGGGATTCTCTCCCTAGGGTTTCTCACCCACAGCACACAGGCTACAAAGTTTAAAAGCAATTTTCATTCATTCCAAAACTATCAATAACAATACCAGTCTTGGCCTTAAATAGGCCTACATCAACAGAAAGATCCCATTACAACCGATATGTGACTAAAAGAAAACTGCCAAATAAATAAAAATTACAATAAAAAGGAAAATAGCTAAATTGAATTTCCTAGCCCTAATCGAACCAAACTGAAAGTGTGCGACGACGCCTCCTGGTGTAAAATCGCAACCCTGGAGAGATGTCCCCATCAGGTATACTTTACGGAGTTTTCAAAGATACAATTTCAATCTATTATTAATTATTTACAAGTTGAATATACATCTCTAATTTATTATTGATTTTGATCTACTGTCCACTTTAAATGTGAGTATGTGAATATGCTTCTTTATAGTTGCTTAACTTTTTTTGATAGTAAAATCTTTTACCTGCATGTTAACAACATTTAATTAATATTTTGATATTTGAATTGATCTAATACATGCACGTTAACAAAATATAACTAATATTAATTGTTTTAAGCTTTCCTACCAATGATCGTTTTATATTGGTGAAGTGTGATTAAGCATTTTATTGCTGATTTTTGATACACACACGTCACGTTTCACATCAGTTTGGTATCATAGCTACAAGCATGCAATTTTTGAATAATATTACCAACATTAAAAGTTTGATATTATAGCACAGTTAGGTAGGATTTGTATATTAGTCATGTTTATTTGCTTTCTTACATCTAGTTAGATTTTATTCAAAGCTCAAAAAATTAGTGTAAATTAGGAAACCTTGAAAGATAAGTAGATTTCTAAAATTTGTATGATTGGTGTCTAACCAGGAAAGGATACTCAACGTGATTCTGTAATTAAAAAACGCCAAGTGCGAAAAATCTCCCACCTGACTTATGCCGACCTGGCCAATTGGACTGGTAAATTTGAGTTTTGATTGACCCTACAATTTTAGAAAACAAATTTTTAAAAATCAAACAAACAAAATTTCAAAATTGAAAAGCTAAAAAACAATTAGTTTGCTTTGTTTTTCGTATTTTGTTTAGAATTCATATATTGCATACCAACTTCATTGAATTTTCAACCCACTCTAGCTGACATCATTGCTAAACTTAATTTCCTAACTCAAAAAGCTAATGTCTTCTGTTTAAATGCAAAATGATTGAAAGAGAATGTCAATAGTGTAGAGACCAAATTGGAGATCTATAACCAGAACCTGAAAAATGGTACCTGTAATCCCCATAATTACAAAAGTTGTGGACAACCTGATAGAACTATTTCTTTGATATTCACTCTCGTAGTAAAAGAGTTTAGTGATATCTCATAGGAGTTCCAAGACAAACCGCCACTAATATATGACACCCAACCTGAGATTGAATCTAATTCCGAAGAGTTTACATATCATCCAGACAGATTTTGATGAAGACGTGGGTGGTGATTTCGCCGACGACCAAGTCGATGATGAACTAGATGATGACATTGTAGAGTCTAGTATCTTGATTTTTCCTGAAATCACCTCAGCGATTATGGAACTTATTGACATCTTTCCTAAAGGTGTTACACACAATGATATTAGTATATTTTCGATCGATTTTCATCTCTACCTTTTGAGAACCATGTGGCACATGTTAGGTCGAAATTGAAATTCTTCATTGCTTTTCAAATCCTAACTGATTGTCAAACTGAAGTCGTCCATAAGCCTACATTATCATCTTTTGCATTACATGTGCACGTGGAATCACATCAAGATTTACACAAGAAAGTCATGGATAAGATTGCTCAACATAACGCCAACTACGAGATGTGAATTGACATTAGAAAATTGTTTAAAACTTTTAATATTAGAGATGTTGTTTTACGTGCTTTTAGTACTTATTTGTTTCAAATCTTAAAGAAACTAAATTATAATATTTATGTTATAAATTTTGGTATCAATTCTATTTTCAATATTGAAAATTTAATGGATTACAAAGGTCTTGATTTTAACCCTAGCAACTTCTTTATTGATGAGCTGTCTCATAAGCCTATTTTTTAGAGCTATGCCTTCCACCAATTTCAAATATTTTACTCAATATGGTGGATCAGATTGATAAAATTTTGGATAATAAAGTTATCATGACTCGTAAGTATTTGATTTGATGGAAAAGAGTAGCACTGAATGATAACTCAGAAAAAGACCAAAGTACACTGCAATAGATTAATTTCAACAGGTTGAAATAAGATGAGACCACTTCTGACTCGACGGGGTCGAGCTCTCTCCAACACAGGGAGAATGATGCAGACAACGGAACAAAAATTTAGTGCATCTATCATCGCTAGAGAAGATGCGCCAACCCGACATGGATCCAATAGTTCTAGTAGTATTAGGATTACTAGTTTTTATTTCTTAATTCTTGATTTTTAGTAATCAAAATTATAGTAGGATTTCTAGTTTTTTTCATGTAGATTTTCTTTTCATGTATTTTTCTTTTTCTTTTAAACTTTTGATTTCTTTTAGGAATTTGATTATATAATCCAAATAGAAGTAGGAGAGTACAATTTTATAGCCTATATAAAGGCCCGAATGTGTTGACTTTTAAAAACAATCAATGAAATAAATTAAAATTTTCTATTTTTTTGTGAGTTTGCTATGGATCATTAATCCTTTTTTTAATAGGATAGGAAGCCCTATTAGATCCTGAGTAATGGTGAGATGCCCTAATTGATTTATCGGTTATTATAATTTTATTTTTCTTCTCAACCTCTCCACATTAAATTTAGTGATGACAAATCCCTCTCTTTCTACTTTTTTCAGCTGATCTCGACGCCCATTGTTCCCCTCTTCCTCCTCGTTGAAGCTGAGGCCATACATGCCTTTCCCACGTTACCAAAATCAGGCAGAAAATAGATTCGCGCGAGCAGAATTAGCCACCGGCAAGCTGACTTGTTCGGACCATAACTCATTCATCTGAAGTCTAAGTCACGCATCATTTGAGGCGTTGAGTTCGTGAAAAAGAGTACTACACAAGTACAACAATTAGGAACAAGATTAGATATAATTTACACGGTTTTTAAAGGTACAATTTCAATCTACTAATTATTTACAAGTTGAATATACATCTCAAATATATTATTAATCTTGATCTACTGTTCACTTTAATATGCGAGTGTGTGAATCTGCTTCTCCTTTATACTTGCTTGACTTCTTTAGTAGAATATTTTACATACATCCAAGGTTCTAAATATCGGATATCGGAATCGTATCGGATGAGAATTTTTCATATCGGATATCGGATATCGGGGGAGATATCGGGGATACGCGCGCATATCGGGCGTTCATATTGGACACTATATATAATGAAAAATTGATGATTAAGAGTTAGTTTAGAGTCATACATATCATCTACCTAATAAAAATAATGTAATATGCTTGCAGAGACAGTAAAAAACAATGAACATTTGCACACAGTCCTGCAATAAATAAGTTATTTCATATCGGGTGATATATCGGACGATTTATCGGCCAATATCGGGCAATTTATCGGTCGATATTTCAAATATCGGTTGTTTTTTGCTGTAAACGACATGGCGAACGATTTCTCCATATCGTATCGGCAGCAGGCAAAAAAGGAGATATCGGACGATATCTCGGTCGTATCGGCCGATATTTAAAACAGGGCATACATCATAATGACATTTTATTAATACTTTGATATTTGAATTGATCTAATACATGCATTTTAACGAAACATAGATAATATTAATTGTTTTAAGTTTGCTTATTACCAACGATCGTTTCATGTTGGTGAAGTGTGATTGAGTGTTTTATTGTTGATTTCTGATACGCACGCATCACATTTCACATCACTGTTTCTCCTGCTTCGTTGAATCTTCTGGGGGTAAGAACTACATATGACAATGAATATTTTTGTGTTAGTGCTTGCAGGCTCACATATTTATATAAGGGAGATCGGCATACGTTAACAGTTATATACATGTGTGAAATATTTATGAATTTGAACTTTTTGGGTGGTTAAAAACAGTCGGCAGTTATGATCAGCTGCAAGCTTCCAGATTATGAGATGAGAACTGTGAGAGATTATAGGGATTCGCTGGTAGAGTCTATGTTTCACTGTGCTTTGAACCAGAGACTTTTCAAAAATATTCCGATGGAAAGATCCACCATACTTTTGTTGTTCTTCAGCTGCTAACGCACTTGCTAAACCTGTGAAGGCATATATAATGACATTAAGTTGCAGGGAGGGCGGGACAGGTGAAGCTCTTGAGTCCATGTTGATGGATGGAGGTACTTCTTAATTTTGGCATCTCGAGATGATGATGATATTAGCTTTATACATGTGTCTTCTTAATGTGAAAAGTTTGTAGCTTGCTCGGGTTCAGCTTCATGGGTTTTCAGAACGCGAAATCTCCATGGTACGCACTTTGATGATGTCGGAGATTGAATCTGCTTATTTAGAACGTGATCAAATGCAATCAACAAGTTTGTGAGATGAGTATTTGCAAGTATGTTTCGAATTTCCTGCTGGGTGCTACTTGATCACAGTTTTATAGTTTCTTTCCTTCTCCAGTCTTCTTACATGCATATCCCATTATGTGTTTTTATTTTTATGGATGCAGAGAATTCTCTTTAATCCATATAGTCCATTGTTTTGCCTCTGTCCTCTTAGCACACTTCAACCCCCCCCCCCCCCCCCCCCCGCCCCCCCCCCCAACCACAAAACAACCCCGCGCTCTCTTACCAATTTTCCATATATGATGGGCCTTGCAAATTGCGGTTTATTGATCAGGCAACATCACAGATTGTTTTATGTGTTTCTTTGAAATAAAATAATATGAATATCATAAGATCAACTTTATGAACAAATTATTTAAATTCTGAACACCTCGCTTTACTTAATTATACATCCACACGTTCACATATCATGTTAATTGAGCGTAACTTTCCTCAAGTCATTGTGTTGTTCTTGTAGCCAGTCCTGGATGAATTATAGAATCAGTTTGTTTGGAGGCTGAACATGCATAAAAATCTTCCAGGTCAATCATAAGCTCCCTCATAACATGATTGTGCTCGCTTGGTGTTTGGTTAACAAGGCTATAAATTGTGCTCTGTTGAACACTTGTTAATAAAATCAATCATGATATTGTAAACCATGTGAGAAATTTGTGGCCGACTCTTGATGTGTTGTCAGTACTTTATGAGATTTGTCACTTTTGGCGTCTTTGTGACAAGTACCAGTGAGTATAGCTCTTTATTAGTTTATTATCTTCTAGAAGTTGAAATTGACTAGTCAAAGGCAAAACCTACCAAGGATGGATTCTTCGTCAAAGGAGACGTACCCGTGTTAGATACTTTTCTTATACTTGGATACTTTGATCTTTGAGTGATACATATCGGATACTCCTCTAAAGTATCCTAAAAAGTTGTAACATATTCTAGACGTATCGGAGACATATCTCAGATGTAACTAAGGCCACAAAATTAAAAAAGAAATCTAATTTTGAATGAATAGTTTACTGTTCTATTATTTATATGTGCATTGCATTTATATAATTTTTCTAGATTCTCAAAAAGGATTATTGACATAGCTGATGATTTATATGACTTGAAAATGTTTCATAATATTTAAGATATCATGTTCTTTTAACTGTTACAATATTACAAATTCATGTCATAGATAATGAACATTAAGGTACATAACAAATATAGTTTAATTATTATCATATATTTATGCATATAAGATATTATATTTTTATCTTATATATTTGTGCAATGTATATTGTATATCTATGTATATGAACATGTAAAACACAAATATATACATAAATGTTTGTCATATCCATGTCCTAGTTTTTCAAGATTAACCATATTCCCATGTTTGTATAGTGCCATACCCGTATCTGATATCCGTGTTCATGCTTCATATGGCAAAAGTAAGCCATGACTGAAGTTCCGAAGGCAAATATGAGTGCAACTTCTCAAAAGTTTTGGCTTGTTATTGGAGGGAATCTTTAGGTGGTCTGGCAGTTTATGATCTATGGTCTTGAGGTTACCAGAAAGAGGAGTCCTCAGGCCTACGAGAGAAGATTGTAAAGTTTAACTGAAATTTTTACAAAATTCTTTGGTTAGATGAGCCAAATGAGGTGATTACAAATCTATACTGTACATATTGGTTGTCTTCAGTGGGATATAAAATATTTGATCAAAAGGGGACTAGAAAGGAGGCTTTTCTTGATACCTTCTTAACTAGGGTGTAAATAAGCTGAACTAAAGCGAGCTGGCTCTCTTCGAGTTTTCATTTCAAGCTAGCTTGAGTTCAGCTCCTTTATATTTCGAGCTTTAATGGAGTGTTTGAGTTTGTTCGATTTGAGTTCAGCTTGCAAAAGCTCAATAATATAAACAACTAAGATCAGGCCAATCATTTACTACTATAAGTTTTATTCAGCTTGACATTGATTAAGAACATTATTTTCATTGTTATTATAAAAATGAGAATATAAAGTTGAAGAATTAAAAGGAAGTTTAATTAAAATTGAAAAATATTTACATGCTTTCAAAATTTTGTTCGTAATTAATACATGGTCATAATTATATTTGTGATTGATAGATGTACACATATTCATAATCATATTTGTGATTGATACATATAAATGTAGACAAATCACATAAATTTAAATTCTCCCAGTTTATTCATAATATGAATATATTATACATGTGTGTATTGAGGTTATTTGAACTGATCTTGTGTGAGCAGCCTAGTACGTGTTTGGCTTGTCTACAAAATTATAGCTCAATTTTGAGCTCGAGTTCGGCTCGTTTACTAGTCGAGTGAGCCAAAATCAAGCTAAGTACCGAGCCGAACCGGAATTGTTCATGAGCAGCTCGTTCGTTTGACACCCCTATTCTTAACAAAGAAATAAGAGAGATTACATCACATCCTCTCATATCTGACTGAAATTTGAAATTAAGGAAAGAGGAAAAAAAATATTAGGTCTACTGGTTGGCTGTTGTTCATCCTAGATTATTCTGATTCTGGACATCCTCAACATCTTAAGACATGCTATATGCTGTAAATCGAACGTAACATTTTTCTTGACCTAGTAGAGCTCAAGAAAGCTTTTAGTTGGAGTTCACTTTCTCTCTTATGGCTGGTTGTTCTAGATTGAGCAAAACTGGGTTTTTGGTAAAGGATGCATTCAGCTTTAAGGAGCAAATAATAATAGGAGAATATAAAGACCAAACTGCAAATTCCTACCCACGCTCATGGATTTTCTTGGTGGGAACTATTCATTTATTTTGAAATATACATTATCTCTTCCAGAATCTTTCATAATCTGAATTATTAGTTTACAACATATCAACTTTGGAGCTTATAGCTTTGTCTGAGTTTGTTTTTTTTTGCTTGTAGATTCTGGCTGGTATGCCAGGTGCAGTGGTTGTAGCACTAAGTTTATGGCAATACTCTCGAAGCACGTTGAATTCTCAAGATTGGTTCTTTCTCAGAGCTGCTTTCATGAAAAGGAGATTAAAATGATTGCAAGCCTTGGTTGTCAAAGGTGACGAGACGACAGGGATGCTGTTGGGATAGCGCAACAAGCAGAGCGCTTTGAAGATCAGTGCTATGTATGTTGTTAAAATGCAACCTTCTCTAGTGCCATATATATTGTTAAAATGCTACCTTCTCTAACCCCTGAATAGAAGTAATATGATATCATCAGCCTGAGCTCGATTGATTCTTGATTTGTTGTGAACTGATACTCTACCGATGTGATGTTGCGTCATGTTGTTACAAAATAAACTGCCATTCATACATGAGTTTACCAACCATTCTTGATATTCAAAGAAGTGCGTCATGTGGTTGGATTGAGTAGACATGTTAGATGTTTCAGTCACTTGGTACCTTTTGAATGGTTTCCTCTGGCTCAATGAATTTGACTTAGTTTTGCATTTTTTTTCAAGTACAAAGATAGTAGTCTGGTCTTAACGTTTTTACTTGTGCATAAATATTTAGCTAGTTCTATTGAATTTGAATTGGATCTCTTTTATCTCAGATTTGGGCATCGAGGCTCAAGTGTGATTTATGAGGAAATGAAACGCCTAGGATGCACAACGGTGATGAGCCATTCGTCCAGCTCCTCGAACTGAATGGACCAAAGTCTCTGCCTTCCATCCTTGGCTGGGCGAGGCAATCTTTAGAGTCGCACAAGCCCAGGGTGCCCACGTGTCCCGGCTGGACATGGGCGCGCACACACACATCATATGTTGCGTGCCATTCTGACTTTTTGTACAGAGCAGGCACCAAATTTAGAAGAGCAACGTCCCACCTATTTGAGCGCGTTGAAGGGACTGGCCTAGAACTTCAGACCGAAACCCACTGAAAAACAGAAATACACATCAACAGTTCATAGGAGAAAAATTGATAGGTAAATCACTCGCCAAGAAGACACCCACATCAAATATTCAGGTCATAAACCTACCAAACAAATTCTCCAAAGGAAATAGCAAGCCTAACAACACAAGCATCGAGAGTCCCCGTGTAGTAATAACCGCTCGTATGCCAGTGAGAGACAGAAAATTACATATTGCGATATTTTCCGCTACAGAAAAGGGCAAAAAGAACTGCAACAAACCTAGAACAAGCTGCCTCCAAATAAAGAAAACTTTAGATTATCATCAGTTAAAACCAGAGATATGCCACAGACAGTTTGCTTTTCACAGTGAAAGAAGATATCTGATCATTTGATCGATATGTACAATCCAAGATGAGTATTCTCCATGGTGATCAGTATTTATAACCAAAGCAATTTTAGAAGGTTTAAGCAGCAATATACTATTCTGCCAAGGAGCCCGCACTGGCTGGACATCGCAAGAACAAAATGACAATGATCAGCAGGTGAGCTCAAGATCTGCAAATAAAAGGAAATATAACAGATTAATTTGGCAGTATTATACGTTGTCATTTCAAAAGTTTGTTGCATCAAGAAATTGTGTGACAACATGATAAGAGAATGCAACATCTAGAGAGAAGCAACCAAAGCTTTATCACTCTGAGACCCAAAGAACTTTGTAACGGGATAAGTTTAAGACAACAAATACTAGCCCAGATAAACTAAATTAGATAGGAACCTTGCTTAAAAGAGTATGTACTTCCAAAAGAGAAAACTCCAGTAACAGCGTTTTAACTCCCGATGACAGGAATACTAATAATGTTGGTCTAATGTTGCATGCTACAAACTCCATTTCCCGTCTAGCCAACAAAGGTTGCGACAAACTTAATTAGTCGACAAATTTTAGAGTGCTGGCACTAGCTTCCTCTGCATACCATATAAAAAGAATGGCAGATGGGTAATTGAGACAAACTTACCTGTTTATTGCTACTCCACGTGAGAAAAACCCCCCACCTGCATCATTTGGAGTCCTGTGCATAAAATGAAAAGGAATCTCTTCAATGGAAAACAATGATAGAAAATTATGAGTGCACAACGGGCAGGCGGCGGGGGGGGGGGGGGGGGGGGGGGGGGGGGGGGGGGGGGGGGTGGGGGTGGGGTGGCAAAGCCAAAAAGAAACAACACACATAAACAAAAAAAAAATGAAAAACAACACAATTTCACCAAGTTAAATGACTGAAAAGAATAGGTGCCGCTGACAGCAAGAAGTAAAATCACCAGTGCAGAAGATGGCTTCAAGTAAAAATGAGGTTGTGGTTCTCTCCATGTGGAGACCAGATGTCTTCCTTAGCTAGCTGATGGCAACTTAATGAACTTGGAACACACACACTGGTGATCGATATTTTAAAATTATGATCGTGCTTGTATTGTAGTAAACCAACTTCCTATTTAACTGAAGCAACAGGTAGTGGACACTACTTCACCTGCAGCCACTACTTTTACCTAAATCGTGCCTTACATTCATAAGCATGGAAACACAGACAAATCCACACCCCAGACAGAAGCACAAGCAACATTTTTTTCCTGTCATTTTTTATCCCCAGGGCTTTGAGAAAAGACATGGATCCTAGTTTCTCAAACCCTAACATCTCGCTATAGAGAAAGCCAATACTGCCCTTTTTCTTTTTGACCCCAACAGGCTTTGGAAGAACCCTTGCCTAGTTGAGTTTTAAATTCCAAGGGGTTTTTGGAGGAGTTTACTACAGGATAAAGCCAATGCCACAACACGTTCCACACACGATGTTGTGAACGTGTGTCTCTGTGTGTGTGTGTGTGTGTGTGTGTGTGTGTGTGAATAAACATGGCATTTTGGTGTGAAGTAATCCTTGAAGAGGCATGCAGCTTCACTTTCAACTATATAGGCTTTTTTCTATTTCTTTTATATATTTATTTAAGGCAAAGTTCTTTTCCTGCATTTTTGTCTTTTGTCATAACTAAAGTGTCATGATGGTTCTTTTCTAATGAGTGAATTTGTAACCCCCTCGAACTTTTATATTAATTATCAATACTCTCCTTCAAATGTGAAACAAAAGAATTATTGTTGACAATCATCTATAACTTAATTAATTATTTTCAACTTGCCAATTTTTTAAATATTTTATTATTTTGAAACTTTTAATTTTTTTAAGTATTTAATTTGAGAGTATCATATTTTTTTTTAATAATGAAGAAGATGACTTGTTAGATTAATATGATAAGAGTAAGGGAAACAAATACGCATATATAAAAATAGGAAAAGAAATTAAAAATATTTGATAAATGTTATAAGTTGGATTATTTGTAAATAATAATGAAAGGTTGTTAATTTCTATAGCGGTAATTGAAAGGGGTTACCAACAAATTTACATAATTCAAATATTTGGTAATTATAATGAATTATTGTTATTTTTTCTAATTTAATTAGAAAAATTATTGGTAATTTTTCTTTTCTTAAATTCATTTGTAGGGGCAGTTTCAGATTTTTTATATCCACGCCCTCCCTATGAACCTATGATCCTTCTGGATTGGTTCGGGCTCCGTTCGGGTACGGGGACAGGTAATCAGGTAAAAGTCACAGTCATCGCGTAATATGTCTCTCATGACTGGTAGCGAGTTATGTCATTTTCAGATTTTTTTTTTTTTTTTTTTTTTTTTTTTAAAGATCCATACCCAACCCATGATTTTTTAGACTGGTTCTTGATCAGTTGGGACCAGGTCGAGACTAGTAATTCAGTAAAATTCGAGCCCTATTCATTTTTAAATTGTTAACTTTGTTAAAATCAGGGATTCAAGTCAATTTCTACTATGTCTTTTAGAAATCCATTTCTTTGATGGGGGAAAAAACCCAAATCAAAAGAAGTGGAAGAAAGAGAGACTGTCAGTGACTCTTAAAAAATTGAAAGGAAAGGATGAGGGGGGGGGGGGGGGGGGGGGGGGTGGGGTGGTAATTTGTACATATTTAAAAGAGTTTGAAATGAGTGGACGAGGGTGTCTCTCTCTCTCGCTCTGTGTGTGCGCATGCGCGTGAGAGAGAGAGAGAGAGAGAGAGAGAGAGAGAGAGAGAGAGAGAGTTTGAAAATGGCTGTCAGAGCTGTTGTTTTTTCTTAGAATTTTCATTATCTCAAATTTAGAGGAATGACACGCGGAAGGAAAAGAGGGGGTGTAGTTTCTCTCCTCTAGGTAGGTGTTTGTTTAGTTATATGTAATAGAAACCAAGCAAAACAAAGTGAACATTCACTGAAAAATCAAAGTGGCTCAGAAATTTAATGTGTTTCAAAATTATATGTTCAAATAATAAACGCAGTTGTCAAAATGTGTGTTAGCATGCCTTGCCTATTCCTCTTTACGTGAGCATACTATTCCTGTAGGAACTCTCACAAAAGACTACAAACCCAAGCAAACTCCAGCAAAGACTAAAAAACTATTTTCACTTTAAATATATATAAGAGTTCTCTTGTTTTTCCTAACTGCTGCAGGCTTTCTGCTTGCAAGGTGCTTCCAATATCACAAATTACTTGTGCTCAAATATCAGGATACATTAAATGATCCTGTCTAACCAATTAGAAAGGTTTGATTTGTTAATCTTAGGAGTACATGAAAAAGGTTCAATTTGTTAATCTTAGGTGTACATGAACCAAAAGATCCCAGAGTTGCAATGGTACATTGAGAAAATAATATTAGAAATTTTCCATATAGCGTAGTAACTAAGATTGCACTATTTTATTCTCACCAAGAATTGGCAGACTGGAGATATAGAAACAAGTACCTTCAAAGATAAAGTAGGGGAACATCAATGTACTCTTAGCCAAAGAGCTAATCATAATATTTCACCAGTGACTATGCTCTGATGATCGGTAATTGCTGTCTAAGAGTCATATTCTAACATGCATTATGTTGTAAACTGAAATACGTTATCACTATCAACACGATAAGGATAGTGATATTACTTATAGGAAAACCAATAGAGAAATATAAATTAATGCAAGAAAAGAAAATATCAATCAAAAAGTAGAAAAGTTAACAACATGCAACAAATCTTACTTGTGATCAGATGGATTCGGCATAACCTCATATACAATCTTTGCCACCATATCCCTCTTCAACTGTAAAATGTCATTGTTATTATAAAAAACAGGCAACTCTCCATAAATAAAGTAGCACTAAAATCAGGAATTTTTTATACTGGGTAGCTTCACCTCGCAAGCCAATGTAATATATCTGAGTTGTTTCCCCACCAAAGTTATCAGGGAAATGCAAAGTTAGATTAGCCACGCTCTGAAATCTCGAGTACCTGATAGAATATGTAGATATAACATTATAAGAATAAGCATCCTAGCAAAAAGGATGGCTAAAGCTGAGAAATTACAAGCTACCGTTAACAAAGGATAATCCAAAATAACAGCCAATGGCTTATCCATGTGCAGGTGGTCCCATAGATGTTAAACTAGTTTCTGCCAAATTAAAAGTGTAGTGCCACTGAAAATCTACGCAAAGTTGTAAGTTCCACTGAAATAAAACATCATGATATTCCTTACATCATTGCTGATACTCTACAGTCATTCTTCTTGTTGTTTTGAAGGATAGCCTTGTACATCCACTGATTGCATGAACAATAACTACATTTCAAAGAAGAAGAAAACAACATACAGGATATAGATCATGAATTGAGATGGAGTCTCGTTTACTGCCACCAAATTGGCCTCCAATATTACATCCCCCCAAAAGCTTTCTCTAGTTGGTCATGTTTTCCTTGTTATGAAATTAGCCATAAGGTGGCTGTGAATTATCTATAACTCTATGTAGAATAGGGAGACAAGATGGTCTCTTTGCAATATTGGCCTTTTATTGGCCAGCTTGATTCATCATATCAACTATATCAGTATAATCTCAGTCATATTGGTAGTTTTCATATGGGCATAAATATTGATATGAGGCAATATTTCAAATGTTGCCCCCGTCCTTTCCTTTGGTATGATATGACTGGCCAGGAACTTATCTAACTTCGAAACACTCAATAGCTGTCAATGTTACTCAACAGAACTTGTAAGATCAAATTAAATCAACTGCGCTTTCATGAAATAAGTGCTTAAACATTAAACAAAATCAAGTCTGAAATTTCTGAATTGACAGGCCAACCATGAAGATACCTAACTCCTCAAGTTACAAAGAGTATTAATCACATGATGGGGCATAATTTGTGGAACAGTGACTATTCTTGTCCTTCCACAATGAATAGATTGGGCATGATTTACCTGGTCTGATATTCCAATACTCCTTGCAAATTCTCCGCCAATTCCCATTCCTTGCAGTACAAACAGATGTTTCAAATAAAATAAACTGATGACTTGAAGCCACTGAAAGATGAGACTGTTACCTGAACAGGATGCATACTTTGAACATCAGAAAAGTCGATGCCATCTCGATTAATGAACCTGCATAGTTGTCTAAGTGGTTAACATAATTTTCTGAATATGACATGTTGCAACGAAAAAACTAAGGCAAAATTTGACATATGCCAATGTAATACCGATTAATAAAAAAATCAAATAGAAGGCACTCAGAAAAATTTTCTTGAGAGAAAACAATCAACAAAAACAGGTAACACAGAACTGTCAAAAAGACTACTTTTTTCAGATTCCATGCAATGACGTCAGCAATTTAGATAGATGTAATACTTTAGAAGCATCATAAAAACATGATGACTAAATGAAATTGATGACACAACCAAATTTTAGTTGAGTATCATGAGATCAAAAGTGTAAATTAAAATCAAAGTAGGATCCGTCTTAGATCATGTACTTCTTTTAGGATTATTTTCCAGTTTTGGGGTGGATGGGTGGTTGGAGGTAATATAATAAATTAAAAAGGATTCTAAAGAAGAGGAATTCATAATAATTATCTTTTATTGAAAAGTGGCTTTTGAACTGTGTGTAGTATAAATTCCATTCTTGCCTTCCAATCAAGATATGGTATAAATCATTTTCACTTATAATTGGGAAGATAAGGTGGAAAAAACTGATGCTTTTTGCCTGAAAACCACGAGGCTGAGGTGTTCTGAGATATTGGCAATGTGTGGCAGTTAGGCACTAACTGAATGGGGTTCTCGTGCCAGTGCTAGGTAAAAGCAGATCTCGACTCCAGTGAACAAGATACCCATAAACATGTTGTACTCTTATTGAGTGTAGATGCAATTTTGAGCAATGGTTACTGTGGCAGTTAGTTGAACATTTTGTGATTGGATGGATGGAAATGTATCCATCAAGCGGAAAAAGCAGCTCCTAGCTTAATAACTTAAATCTGAAGCCTTTGGGAACTGTCTCCATTAACATGTCAATGGAACACACATGCACACGCCCACCAAGTGTGATGGGTGTGCAGTCACTCATGGACACAAAGGGTGGAGTACTTCCATATAAGGACTAAGGCATCACGGCATGGTTATGCGTTCTATTTGACGTTACTCCCTTGTGTTTCCACAATAGATTAATCAAAAAGTGTAATACCTTCTTTTAACAATTGGGGATATATCAAAAAAGATGGCAGATACCGTGGTAAACAAGCCTATCGGTAGACAACAAAAAATTTTATAGTGCAATGTGCTAATAAGACAATCATACGTTGTTTTAATGGTATGAGATTCCTTATCAAATCTTTGATATCAGCAGAGTAGGGGCCGGGTCTTAGTATGTTAAATAGTTGTATATTGATGACAAAATCGCAGCTTGAGTATGTGTCTTCAGCTTGAGGCACATGAACTTTTAAATCTTTCACGTGCAGACAGTTGACATAGGAATAAAGAACAAAAGCAATCATGACTAATGAAGCAAATAATGCAAAAGAGAAAATATACGCTCTCATTTTAGAAGGGCTTGTTCCTCCTGCACCACCAACAATAGAAATGCTCTTTATCTTGACATCTGATGTGAACCTGCTATCCAGAAGGACGACAAGAATGTAAACAAAGATTGATCGCAACCTTTTAAACAATTTAAATCCATAAATGTGATGGAACTGCAGAAGACTGAGAGCAATTATCACTTGCTAAAGGTGATGATTTCAACAATTTAAATCCATAAATGCAACAGAACGGATTATGAGTGCATTTTAGACTTGCTGAAGGAAGTTTTAGACTGGCATGTCAATATGTTATCAAATATGTGTCTTTTACCCTTATTTTAAACAGAAAATAACCAATGACCAAGAGGGTATAAATTAATTACTACGTAAGGGAGCCAGCAATCAGACAATATAGCAATTCATTGTCTGAGAAGTTCTAGACCAACCAATTTCCAGGTTATTGGGCATCATGCAGCCAGCCCACATGTAGAAGAATAACATGGAAACAGACAATCAATAACTATATGCGTGGATGTATGTGAATTTATCTACTATATGTATTTATCTGTGCATTTTTGAAGTGCACCCCATACAATCAATGTGGAAGAGCATGGTTAAGTCACCCTTAATCCGCGCATCCATAAATGTATGTGTATAAAGATGAAACAGGAAACAGGAGGCAGGAAATTTATAATTTACAACTTTAACTTACAGTGCATAACAACATTATGCCAGCACAGTAACAGGGTACCAAATGCCCACAATTCAATACCAAAAACCAAGAGAGAACCCACAGGATAGAAAGTACATCAGAACGAAAAAGAATGTGCTACTCAACAATGATGAATAGATGGAAAAAGCGTATGGCAAGCGATCCAATACAAAAAGGGTACCTGTCATCTATCATTTCACTAACTAGATGCTCAAGATATATATCCATATCTTATTTTCCACTGTTGCTAGCATTGCCTTATATTTATTAGCAACATCCTGATTACAGTTTTGACAGAACATTCCAAACATCCTGTTCTAGCTAGAACTAGAAATCTGTATATTTTTGTCCTTTCAGGCACCATACCCACAGCCATTGTCATTAGATGGAAAATAATTCCAGGATCAGAGAAGTGGGAAGTACTAGAAATTGGCTGTGATAGAATGCCCAGGTTAGCGATTGGACCTTTATGCCTTGCAGCACAAGTGTTCATAATGAAGATGAGAGTAATTACATTGTCCATTGTCCCAGGTCGAGAATGTTCATTAAATCAGAATATATTTAATTAATTATTATGTTGAATATGTGATGCGGCATAGATTTCCACATTTTTGAAGCTGGTCGGAGCTGCCAGAGGTATGTCCAGGTCATGCAGTAAACAAGTTCGGGTTTCAATCTCATCGACCCTTGTTTGTATTAACACAGGTTTAAGCCCAATTGGTTACGCTTGGACCGATTCATGCGAGCATGAAAGTTCAAGGGGATGAAGCATGGCTCGCGGGATTGAAATGCGATTGGTTCATGCCAGACTATGTTAACTGAAAGTGTCAGATTTATTCAGCCGGTCTATTCTGGGCTTTCTGATTGACAAGCATTCATTTAAATGTAGACCAACATATGTGGATGATGGTGAGTCTACTTCATTGTTCACTGTCCATGGGAATCATACTGTCAGCAAAGTATCATCAACATCAAGTCCTGCCTATATATTATTCAAGAACGGATTAAAATTTTAGATGTGCCAACAACCAAGAAGTATTTGGCCATCTCTCTTTAGGAGTAGTTGACCAAGATTCTTTCAGAGGAGAGAATGACTCCTTGCTTTGTGATATCCTGAAAGTTCCAAAGGTGATTATTTAGTTGTTTTGTTTATTTGCAAACAAAGCTGTAAGCCTTGTCCATGGAGGCAGATTTGTGTCTTTGCATTAGATTTAATTTCCTCGTCAATAAGTTCATATTATTTAAAAGGGCCACTATGGATATGGTGTTAGTTTTGAAGATGAACTGAATTTTTATTTCGGCTTTTGTTTACCTAGTTATTTCATTTCCTGGGATACTAGTTCATGCCTTTGTAACCAGCTTTGAGAATTATTCCCTTCCCATCTTTTACCGGAATGTGAAGTGGCTCAGAATTATTCCCTTCCCATCTTTTATACATGTTGTAAGTGCACTTAACCTTTGACTTTTACTGTAACAAGTACAGAGTTTCTTCCCCTTTATGTCTTTGATGAGGACATCATGCCACCACCCAGGAGCAGGTTCGATCGAGTATACTTCAGGAGGCGACGCGCTGGTCTTCTATGGCTTTAGATGGCACTTGTTTCAGGCTTTATTGATAGCAGATGTTTTAGCTTTATTTGTGTTCCTTTTATTTTTGTTCTTTTGTGGACGTTTAGTACCACATCGGTTATTTCCCAGTAGTCCTTTTTTTGTAAAGCCTATATAAGGCCCCCTAGACTATCTTGTTGAAATCAATGAATGAATGATTAAAACTTTTCCTCAAATTACTTTGTTAAATTCTTGAGTTATTTGCTCTCGAGTTTTCTGGGTGAGAAGCCCGCGTAAGGGGTGGAAACCCAAATCTTACTCTGTTCTCAATTTCAATTTTGGTTACGATTGTTTTACATCATTTTGGTATCAGAGCACCGGTTTTCAATCCCCTTCAATTTTTTTTTTCCAAAGTTTCTTCCAGTTTCCAAACCCTAGATTCATATTCCAGATTCATTCAAAAAAAAATACAGTGAGAATTCTCATCGAAATTCCCTGATAAATTCAAAACCCGACTGTTCATCTTCTCTCCCAGATTCATCAATTCCCGCCGCCATACCACACCGCCCTGTTTTCCGCCGCCGTCGCTGCACTGTTCATCACCATCCAAGACTTCGCCGCCGTCGAAGTTGAGTTCCCCACCGCCTTCGCCTTCAAGTCCAGGGCGGTCTCTCCTCCATCGGCTCCGTCAAGCATCGCCAACCGCTCTTCTCTGACATCCTTCACCAACTTCGACGAGATCTGCTCCCGACATCGTCGACGCTCCCAGATCCAAGTCGTCTTCCTCCCGGGCTCGTCGGCGCTCGCAGATCCAGGTCAGTCCAGCGCCGGATCTCCCATCGTGTCCCTTCAAATTCCCCGCTGACTGTCAGGGCACAAGCCGACATCACCCGGTTGCCGTCGAAGAAGGCCCCCGCAACACTGTGATCATCCTCCGATCTCCAGCGACGCCGGATCTCCCCCTCTGAGCCTCGATCAGGGCTTCCCACCCTTCCTCCGCCGCCGCATCACCTGCAGTGGAAATTCGGCCACGATCGGAGCAGCTCGTCGCCTTCTTCATCTCCGACGCCTCATCGTGCCTTCGCCGGAGAGCTTCGCCGTCGCCTCCGCCCAAGCAGAGTCGCCGCCGTCTCCTCAGTCGATGCCCTAGCTGCATGAGTGGAGGAGAAAGACGAAGTGAATTGGGAAATTTCACTTCGAGTGAATTTGAATCAGTCAGATCCACCCCAGGGCAATCAAACATAACCCGGCTCCACTTAAAGCAACCGGTTTGTTTAGACAGGGTCTGGTCCAACCTGAACCCAGACCCAAGCCTGAGTTAGGTGACTGAGTCGACTCTGTCGAGTTGACTCGACTGAACCAACTCAATTCAGTTGCTGATCATACATTCCGACGGCCGTTCAGGACTCATTTCAAGTCCGAATTGACCCGTTTTTGAGGCAGTGGATTCGTGACGACCAGTACTACGCGCCTACAACAGTCTCGTTCAGGTTTGAGTTACGGTCGCCTTCCCAGGTAACTTTAAATATTCTGTCAGTTATTCCTGTCATTTAATTAAAATAGCTAGTTCTTCCAATCTGTCGCATGATAGAATTTTTGACTGTTGCCCATTAAATAAGTGAGTTGTGTGATTCTGATCTTGAGTGGTAACCGACCTAATATTAATTGTGCAACTAAATTATTTGAATCTGTGATTACTTGATATATCTTGAAGTTAACTGTATCAGCACGTGTCTTTATCACTGTCTCCACATTATAATTCTCTTAATCACGTGTTAATCTAAGTAGCTTAAAATTTGGTATTATCTTTCATCACTCTAATCTCTGACTCCTCCTGCATAGCATACATATTCCAAGGACAGCTCGCATTTAGGGTCAGCTAGGATCTTGCATGCCTACTAGAAGTGGTAGAACTTTTTCTATAGGCGAAACTTCAGCACCAATGGACCCTGGCATTCATGATACCCTTAACACAATCCTACAAAAGATAGAGAGCATGGACAGACAACTACAAGAAGTTAAGAATCAGGTTGATGTCAATTGTAGGGATCTAGCAACCAGAATTGGTAGAATAGAAACTAATAGGAGAAGAATCAGGGAGGATGAGAGTTCTCGAAATGACAGTAGGTCTCCCAGGCTGAGCGAGGCCCACCTTACCAAACAACTGATGCCGATGCCCAGTATATCAGGAGCGTTAAAGTCGATGCTCCTTCTTTTGACGGGCGTTTAGACCCTCAGGTCTATATAGATTGGCAGTTGGCTATGAACCGATATTTTCGTTGGCATGACATGTCTGAGTCAAGAAAGGTTCGATTGGCCGTAATGAAATTAACGGGACAAGCTGGGCATACTGGGAAAACCTAGAGAGGATGATGAGGTACAGAAGGGAAGACCCCGTGGACACTTGGAAAGCATGAAAGAGAAGCTTATGATGAAGTATGTTCCACCATCATTCAGTCAACAATTGTTGGACAAATGGAATCGATGGACCCAAGGAAACAAATCAGCCGCTGATTACATTGCTAAGTTTGATGAATATCTGAATCGGTGTGGCGCTATCGAGTTAGAATCTCCCGAACAGACCCTATCTAGGTTCAGGTCCGGTCTTACGAATGATTATCGCCGAGAGCTCATTGCTCGAGGCATCACGACTCTAGAGCAGCATATCAGCTAGTCACCGACTTAGATGAGTCTCGAGGATCCTATTTTAACCGAAGTAACTTTAAGGATAGCTCTAGAACCACCACTACTGGCCAGCCAAGCTTCAACCGAACACTTCCTACCCCAAGTAAACCTGCCTCCAGTTCCTCTAGCGTCAAACCAGCAGGTCCTTCTGGTGGAAAACCCTTTGCATCCGAAAAGAGAACGGTAAGTGACCAGGAAAAGTCAACCCTAGAACCCAATGTTACAGGTGTCAAGGGTATGGTCACCTTGCCAGCCAGTGTCCGAGTCAAACTAAAACCCTCTTTGTGGAAGTTCCTATTGAAGATATAGAAGGAGAGGATGATGGAGAAGAGGTTGTGCACCAACAAGATGATGACTCAGATGCCTCTGTCGAAGAGTACGAATTCAATGGGTGCATCAGAACTGTGGAAATATGAGCCTACCTCCTGGTGTAGCTCGCACCCAATTAGGAGTGGTTAGATGTACTTTAACCCAGCCTGAACCACTCAACGACTGGAGAAGGACTGCCATATTCCAAACTTGCACAAAAATTGGCAATAAGAACTGCAAGGTAATAGTGGATAGTGGCAGCTGCATCAACGTTGTGGCATCAAAGTTAATCACCACCTTGGAATGACACAGGTGAAGCATCCAAACCCCTACAAGGTTACATGGATCGATGCTACATCTATCGATGTTCAAGGAGATGTCAAATTCCCATCCAGTTTGCCACATACACAGAAATGTGTGGTGTGACATACTCCCCATGAATGTAGGTCATATCATTTTGGGTCGACCATGATTATTTGACCTAGATGTGACCATACATAGACGTACCAATCAGTGTTCGTTCGTCCATAATGGAAAAAAGGTGAAGATTATGCCAAATCAACCGAAGCCGCCAACCCGAGAGAAAGAGGCTGATAAGGGAAAGATAAAGTGGACGTTATAAATCAAAAAAAAAAGGGTTGATAAGGGCAAAGGTAAGATGGAAATGAATTTGATTAACCACAATCAAATTGAAAAAGAGCTTGCAGGATGGTTCTACTTGTTATGCTCTCGTGGCTCGAGAGGCTAGCCGGGATATCGAGGAGCAGATTCATGAGCAATTAAATCAATTCTGGAGGAGTTTTCCGAACCCTCCCACAAGATCTACCAGGTGAGTTTCCCCCTATGCGAGACATTCAACATGCTATTGACTTAGTCCCAGAGCAACTTTACCAAATTTGCCCCACTATAGAATGAACCCAACTGAATATGCGGAATTGCAACGGCAAGTAGAAGAGCTACTTGACAAGGGGTTCATCAAAGAGAGCTTGAGTCCATGTGCGGTTCCCGCACTTTTTGCGCCAAAGAAGGATGGTACATGGCGTATGTGTGTGGATAGTCGTGCAATCAACAAAATTACCGTCAAGTACCGTTTTCCCATTCCCCGTCTTGATGATATGATGGATCTGATGTCAGGTGCCACAGTCTTCTCTAAAATTGATCTTAAGAGCGGTTACCATCAAATTAGAATCCGACCAGGGGATGAATGGAAAACTGCATTTAAGACTAAAGACGGTTATATGAATGGTTAGTTATGCCCTTTGGACTGTCTAATGCTCCAAGCACATTCATGAGAGTAATGACCCAGTTGTTTCGACCGTTTATCGGTAAGTTCGTGGTGGTCTATTTTGATGACATACTGATCTACAGCCAAACCCAGGAGCAACATGTGGGACATCTAAGGCAAGTCCTCTGCACACTCCATGCTGAGAATTTTATGCAAATCCAAAAAGTGTGCTTTTTGTATAGACAGAGTTATCTTCCTAGGATTTGTGGTTCCTCCGAGGGGGTTTCCGCAGACCCTGAGAAAGTGAAAGCAATAACCGAGTGGCCACAACCCCGGACGATTGGGAAAGTCAGAAGATTTCACGGGTTAGCCACTTTCTACCGTCGGTTCATCAAGAATTTCAGTGCTATTATGGCACCTATAACCGACTGTTTAAAGAGCGAGGTGTTCCAGTGGACTCCTGCTGCCTCCAAGGCTTTCGCTGAAATAAAGAAGATGATGACGGAAGCTCCTGTAATGCGTCTCCCTGATTTTTCAAAAGCTTTTGAAGTAAATTGTGATGCATCGGGACTAGCAATAGGTGGTGTACTGAGTCAGGAAACCACCCGGTTGCTTTTCATTCAGCGAAAAATTAAATGATGCCCGGCAACGCTACTCCACATATGATAAAGAATTTTATGCGGTTTATACAGGCTTTGCGCTACTGGAGACATTATCTGTTGCCACAAGAATTCGTGTTGTACTCAGATCATGAAGCGTTAAGGTATCTCAACTCCCAGAAGAGATTAAACGCGAGACATAGCAAATGGGTGGAATTCTTGCAGGATTACACTTTTGTTCTCAAACACAAAGCAGGCATCGAGAATAAGGTCGCTGATGCGCTGAGTCGACGTGTCACGATCTTGGTGGCAATGAGCACAGAAGTGGTGGGATTTGAGAAATTAAAAGAAGAGTATGAATCATGTCCCGATTTTGGGAAAATTTATGTCACGTTACGAGACGGCCCTGTTCGTGAGATGTACGGTTTTCTCCTTCAAGACGGTTATCTCTTCAGATTCCGTAAGTTGTGTATTCCCCGTACGTCTCTCAGGGATTTTCTCTCTTGGGAACTACATGCTGGAGGTCTGGCGGGACATTTCGGTCAGAACAAGACAATTGAGGCCGTTGAACACCGATTCTACTGGCCGAGTCTGAAAAGAGATGTCTCTAAAGTAGTTAGCCAATGTCGCACGTGTCAACTGGCCAAGCACAAAAGCAGATCGCCGGACCTTACACTCCTCTTCCTGTACCTAAGTGCCCCTAGCAAGACGTGAGCCTAGACTTCATACTAGGGCTGCCCAAGACTCAAAAAAAGCACGATTCTATCCTAGTGGTAGTTGACCGATTCTCAAAAATGGCTCACTTCATCCCGTGTTCCAAGACCTCAGATGCATCTCGAGTGGCTGTCTTATTCTTTGATCATATCGTAAAGTTGCACGGATACCTAAAACCATGGTGTCTGATAGGGATGTTAAGTTTGTTAGCTATTTCTGGAAAACACTTTGGCATAAGATGGGCACCAAACTGAAATTCTCAACCGCCTTTCACACCACAGACAGATGGTCAAACCGAGGTGGTAAATAGATCGCTAGGAAATCTTCTCAGGTGTCTAGTTGGAGAAAATTTAAAAACTTGGGATCTCATTTTGCCTATGGCAGAATTTGCATATAACGGGTCTGTCAATAGGACTACGGGTCTCAGTCCTTTTGAAATAGTAAACGTTTTAAGCCCAGGAAACCCATTGATTTAATTCCCATGGCTCATCATCATTCTAGGGTATCAGACTCCGCATCAGCATTTGCATCCCATATCCATGCATTACATGAGGAGGTCAGAGACAAGATAATGAAAATAATACTGATTATAAGTTTCTGCAGATCTACATCGCCGATTAAGATCTTTTAATGTCAGAGATTATGTGATGGTCTGCATGCGACCCGAACGGTTTCCACCAGGAACCGTGAAGAAATTACACGCGCGAAGTGCAGGGCCATTCAAGATTATCAAAAAAAATCATTCAAATGCTTATGTGGTGGATCTCCCACCTGACTTTGGCATTAGTTTGCACCTTTAATGTTGAGGATTTGGTTCCATATCGAGATACTTTTGATACCCCTTCTGATCCATTTATGGATGAGCCAAGCCAAGACCTTCTTTCTGAAAGCCCCCACTACCTCCACTTCCCCCTAAATATCCTTTGCAACAGAACATATAGATTCTATCTTGGATGATCAGATTATCTCTACTGGAGATGGAGGGATGAGACGCTATCTCATTAGTGGACGGAAAACCTGATTCAGAAAATTCTTGGATTACTGAGGAAGACCTTCAGCATCTTGATCCTGATCGACTGGAGCATTATCACAGCAGACAGCAGTTCTGTCCCCCACACTCGACAGGGTCGAGTTCTTTCAGCCGGGGGGAATTGATGAGGACATCATGCCACCACCCAGGAGCAGGTTCGATCGAGTATACTTCAGGAGGCGACGCGCTGGTCTTCTATGGCTTTAGATGGGACTTATTTCAGGCTTTATTGATAGCAGATGTTTTAGCTTTATTTGTGTTCCTTTTATTTTTGTTCTTTTGTGGACGTTTAGTACCACATCGGTTATTTCCCAGTAGTCCTCTTTTTGTAAAGCCTATATAAGGCCCCCTAGACTATCTTGTTGAAATCAATGAATGAATGATTAAAACTTTTCCTCAAATTACTTTGTTAAATTCTTGAGTTATTTGCTCTCGAGTTTTCTGGGTGAGAAGCTCGCGTAAGGGGTGGAAACCCAAATCTTACTCTGTTCTCATTTCAAATTTTGGTTACGTTTGAAGGTGATTGCGATCCAGGTGGTTTTACATCAGTCTTACTAGAATTAGCTTCAGTAGAGAATACAAGAAGACAATGTCAAGCAGAAATCAGATATTTCTCTCTGTTTCTTCCTGAAAATATTCTCCCATGAATAAATTGTATTTTCCGATAAATCACACATAAAGAGAATAATGGTGAAATACTGAAAGCAACAAAGGACATTCTGGTAAAACGAATGTTAAGATCTGGAACCAGTACAAAAGATGGTGGATAAGCAATACTCCGAGGAGATTGAAAACACGGCATGAAAATATAATCTACATTAATGAGTATTTGGTATAATTCTGCAAAGAACCTTATACGAGTGGAATAATGGATAAAGATATCTAGAATCATTAGAGCAAGAAGATTTATGAAATTAAAAGTGTAGCAGCAGCTACTTACGGGATGTAAACAAGTAACTCAGGATCACCCTCATTGCTCTCCAGAAAGCCCTAATGTAACAAGAAATGAACATAAGCACTGGTTAACTGTGAAAACTATAAACAATAAGATTCTCAAGTGAGGTAACTATTATCTCGTGACTCAAATAGCCAATAAGATTCTACTTAACCCGAACTACATGAGATGCTCTTTTGGTGGAACAATTTAACAGGATACATCCGAGAAGAACTCTGAACTAGACTTGTTTGGCCACTTAAAACATTACCTAAATTTTAAGGGAAAAGTGGAAGATAGATCGGTAACTGAAAGGAATTATTGATAATGAGTAAAATTCAGACATAACAGATGAGATACAAGCGTCAAAAAGCATCTCAGGCTAAAACGAATTATTTCAGAAATGTAGTGAAGCACGAGTTAGAAGAATATAAAAAAAAATTAGAGCTCCAAGCTGAAAAGATATCAAGTACAATCTAAAAAACAAGCCAAAATATGAGTTGGTCTTGATTGGTTCAAGTTTCACTCAGCGCTCCTGGGCCTGGCCTGGCATGCCAGGCCATAACACCAGCTATAGCCAGAGTCCAACTGATTTACTTTGACAAAACTATATGATATCCACATACTAACTCTGAATTTTATGTGGCTATAGTCTATAAGGTACAATTAGAAATTAGATGGTTCTTGACTTACAAAGCATAATCATTGGAACAGATAAACTACCAAAGACTACATATTTATTGATATTGAGAAGAGTTAGAAATATACAATTACATAAAGTCACAAGCAATCCCCTCTTTACATAGACCCATACAAGACCAAATCATATCCAAACTATGACTCGTAATACTACTAGAACTCTATAAGATATTAAGATTCCAAATACTTTTAAGACACAATAACTAACTACTAATTAATTAATTACTAATATGTGCAACATCCCCTCAAACTTAAGATTGCATGACATCGAGAGTTTGTCTAACAAAAACTAATAAATAAAAACTGAAACTACTGAATTACTACTACTAATGCCGAATAACTGAATTCGAGATGTTGAAGTACTTATTATTGATGCAAATATTGAATTGTTGACGCTGGTACCGAATTAAGGAAACCAATATAAAGAAAACTCAAATGATCCTCCCTTTGAGACCTCAAATGATTTCTCTTAGAATCTCAACCGATCCTCCTCTGGGAACTCAACCGATCCTCCCTTAGGATTTCAAACGATTCAGACAATCCTCTCTTGGGATCTCAAATAAACTTAAACGATCCTCCTTGGGTTCTGAAATGAACTCAGACGATCCCTTCAGATCTCACAGACTCTCACGATCCTCCATTGGGATCTCACACAAACTCAAATGATCCTCCGTTGGAATCTTAAACAAATTCAGATGATTTACTCTGAGACCTCAAACGATCTCAAACGACCATACTCTGAGACATCAAACGATCTCAACTGTATTAGCATGATACAGATGCTAAATGCAAAATACCAAATCGAGTTCCCAAAAACACAAATAGAATCCAAACAAATCTTCTTCATATCTGACAAGTTGAATTCCCGAAGACGAACAGCCAAATTGCCAAAATTTCATATCGAAAAACGGGAAATTGTCCTAACCAAAATTGGACGAAGTAAATTTGAACAAAAAACTAAGAACCAAACTAAATCATCCAAGCAAATTCACCAACGGATTTTACTCTTCTGTTGTGTGACTAGATGCAGACTTTTGTTCTCAAAACCAAAATACCAAACGAAATTTCACACAAAAAGTGCTAAAATAGGGCCTTAAACCGTTGATTCTGACACCAGTATATCGAAAATCTACTCCAAACAGTGGAATTTACCAAATTCACTTCCCTATTGCATTTAGAACACCCAAAAAACCTTGAAATTGACTCCAAGATCATCAAATCAGACATCAATTCACTCATCTATAAATGAAACAATTTCAGCCATCGATATCAAAGTAAAAAGGTCTGAAACTGCACCAGGTCTGCTCTAAGCTGAATTTAGAGCTCGATGGATTCTGGACTGGGTCTCACTAGCTTTGTGAAACCAGAATCAAATCATGATGAAATTGTAGCTTAGCGATTGTACAATTGATGACTAAAGCTTCAAGAACCTCAACAATGAATAGGTTATTTGAGAACTGCTATTTTAATCACGATCACAGTTGTCCAACTTCCAGCGAACGTTGATTTCATAGAAGAATCAAATATTCAAAAATCTTATCACCTAAGAGATTCTCTCTCTCTCTCTCTCTCTCTCTCCCCCTCCCTCCCTCCCTCTCTCTCACATCCAACAGAAGCAACAAAATGAAAGGAACAGGAAGATGAACAAAATTGAAACAAGATGCAAATCGGACTTCAGATCAAACTTAATGTATAGTAAAAGAACAAGGACGAATCTGCCAAATTATGGAAATCAAAGATGAGAAAACAAAGAAGGTTACCAAAGAACAAATTTTCTAAAGAAAAAATTATTGAAGAACTAAAAGAAACTAAAGACGTCAAAGAATGATTACAAAAGATGCTAGATATCCCTGAAATACAAAGATGAACTTAACAAAGATTCAGATTGCGAAAAAGATGACCTTAAACCTGATGCTCCAAACTATTTTTTTGCTCTAAACTACTTTTATTTAAATTGTTATTGTTCATCATGAATAGAATCGCGACGGTAGTTCATGTAAACAATAAAGTTTATTTTTTATTCTTTCAGAAGAGATCCGAATTCAAATCAGATGTGAAGATAAGGAAAGAAGAAGAAGAGAAAGATTTTGTTGATTATGTTCCTGATGGAAAATGGAGATCGTTTGATGACAAAGGTTGCAAAAGATCGAGAACCCTAGAGCTCTGATACCATGTTAAGCTACGAAAGGCTACATATTGATTGACATTGAGAAGAGTTACAAAATTCAATTACATAAAGTCATGAGTAATTCCCTCTTTATATAAGCTCATACAAGACCAAATATTATTCAAACTATGACTCGTAACACTACTAGTAATACTACTAGGGCTTTATAAGATTCCAAATACTATTAAGACTCGATAACTAAATAACTACTAATTAATTATATTAGAGTGACTAGCAAGTAACAATACTAGTGTAATTTTATCTGTATTTCATCTATATAAAAAAAGGCTAATCCTCATCTAGGTTTAACATATCTATTCTCTAAAATCTAACATGGTATCAAAGCGATCCATCTTCCATCACCACCTGCGCTCCTTCAACCACCATCACCTCTTCAAAACCCTAGCTAGCACCTTTTACACCATGTTTTATTCTTATCTTCTTCATCTTCATATTTCTCTTCTTCACATTAGTTCTTCACATTTCATGTGAGCTGAATCTAGATCTGGAAAAAAAAAACATTTACAATTCATGTGAACATTACTGCGCGCAATGTTGTTCATCGTGAACAATAATTGTACCATTCACCTCCAAAAAAAAACACCCTATCTAGCCACCTCCTTAAAAGGAAAGAAAAACCCTAGTCGACCATCTCTTCCATAAAACCCCCCTAGATGTCTCCATGCTCTAAAAACCCTAGTTGTCGTCAACTGTTGCCTCCTCTATTATCTTCCACCATCAACTGCTGCTATTTTTGACTCATTAGATAGTGTTGACGGCTACTTCTGCTGCTGTTGTTGTTGATTTCTACTGTTGCTGATTGATTCTGGCATTAATTCTGTTGTTGTTGTCTTCATCTACTATTGCTACAGTTATATTCATAATTGTTGCTGATGTCCTCATCGTTTGCTACGGTTATTACTACTGAGTATTGTGTTTGAATACCTACGAAACCTTCAATTTACTGAGTTTGGGATATCTCAAAAATACCTTCTTTGAGTTTGGGAAACTCCAAAATCCTAACTATCTAGATTCGACTTGACTCGATTGGCACCTTCAGCAATTGCATCAATGCTTCACCAATTTGGCATTGGCTCAGCATCAGCAATTCAATGTTTGTTTTCAATATTTATTTGTTTCTCAGTTTTTTTGTTTAGAAAAACTTTATTTAGATCTTTTTCTTTTTTTTATAGTCTTTATAACAAGTTGCATATGATTGAGATCTATGTTCTAGCTTAAGCAACTGCATCAATGATTTAGCAGTTTGGCATCAGCATTAGCAATTCAATATTTGTTTTCAATATTTATTTGTTTCTATGTTTTTTTCTAAGAACTTTATTTAGACCTTTTTTAGTCTTTGTAACAAGCTGCGCGTGATTGAGATCTAGGTTTAAGTTGTCTATTTCCTAAAATCTAACTTGGTATCAAGCGATCCCTCTTCTATCACCACCTGCGCCTTCATCAAACACATCACCTTCTTAAAAACCCTAGCTATCACATGTTTACACTATGTTTTCTATTTCTTTTCTTTATCTTTCTCGACTTCACATTTCATGTGCGTCTGCCCAAAAAAATATATTGTTCACATAAATAATATTGTGCGGTGTTGTTCATCATGAACAGTAATCGTACTATTCATCTAAAAAAACCTATCTGGCTACTTCCACTAAAAAAGAAAAAGAAAAACCCTAAATGGACATGTCTTCCTTAAAAAAATCCTAGATGTCTCCATGCTCTAAAAACCTCGTCGTAATCAATTGTTGCCTCCTTTATTGTCTTTGACCATCAACTGATGCTATTTTGACTCATCAGATTGTATTGCAGGCTACTTCTATTGTTGTTAATTTCTAGTGTTGTCGATTGATTAAGGCATTAATCATGTTGTTGTCTTCATCTACTACTGCTACAGTTATATTCACAGTTGTTGTTAATGTCCTCTTCATTTGCTATGGTTATTACTATTGAGTACTGAGTTTGAGGATCTCAAGAACCTCTAATTTTATTGAGTTTGGG
This sequence comes from Agave tequilana, assembly GCA_038442645.1. Classification (NCBI taxonomy): domain Eukaryota; kingdom Viridiplantae; phylum Streptophyta; class Magnoliopsida; order Asparagales; family Asparagaceae; genus Agave; species Agave tequilana. The sequence continues at coordinate 15,027 of JAVJIF010010371.1, read as the reverse complement.
ATCTCTCAGAATCTCCTTTTGAGTTTGAAAAACTCTAAAATCCTAAATATCTAGATTCGACTTGGACTCAACTTGCAACTTCAGCACCGCATCAATGATTCAGCAGTTTGGAATCAGCATTAACCATCCAAAATGTGTTTTCAATATTTATTTGTTTCTCTTTTTTTATAGGAAAACTTTATTTAGATCTTTTTCTTTTATTTGGTCTTTGTAACAAGTTGTTCATGATTAAGATCTATCTATGTTCCACTTTAAGAGAGAGTATTAGAGTGAGTAGTAAGTAAGGGTGTTATTGTGATTCTATCTTTATTTCATCTATATAAAGAAAAGGTTAATCCTCATTCAGGGTTAAGTTGTCTACTCTCTAGAACCTAACAAATTAATTACTTAACATATCTAACAGGAATCACAGAGCCTTTTGAAATTCTTGCGGGCTTGAAGCAAGACTTGCGAAACATCCAACACCCGAGCTAACTTTTTTTTTTATCAATATGAGTTCCTCACCGGCATTTAAGATTCTTGTGGGAGGGGGCTGCTCAGTGAATACACACATTCTCACTGAAATGTGTACACATTCTAGCTAAGATCAAAAGTAGTTTTTGCACAAACAAACGACTAAGCTTAATTTAACTTTTCCACGGAATACAGTAAAGAGCTTCCATGCATTGCTACACTTCAACAAGTTTAGAAGTTCATCTGAAAACAAATGGTATAGGCCATTTGGCAATTTATCACTTCAATCATGCTGATCCAAAACAAGGGATATGCCATTTGCGATTTGGGTGGCTGGCACCAAGCCAGGCAAAGTAAGAGAGCAAAGTGAAGAGCAACGAGAGAACAAAGAAGTTGTGAAACTTAGAGATATTAATTTAAACTAAAAAAATATGAGACATGTTTGTACAAGACATTGTGCATTACTCGTTTCGGGAACATCATAATTTTTGACAAGCAAATGGGAAACACAATTTCACAAAATAATAAATAGTTGGATCAGATAACTGAGAATCCTAGTTGGATCACATGGCCCAGTATCAACAAAATATGTTTTTTGATTGTTGGATCATCGATGCTGCTTGGAAGACTCGATAAAAGTCCATGTGGCTAAGCGATCCAACTAACTTCACGAGATGTAAAATAAGGTTAGCTTCTAATTACATTTATTTATCTTCAAAATATCATGATATTGGTGAATCTCATGGTTGAAATTTTTCTTAATATCATTATATGATTAGTTTAAATTGACTATTAACCAAAATAATATATTTTACTTAAGCTATTGATTAGTTTACAGATTTTATGCATTATTTAAGAATTATTTAGCCTCTACCAATTCATTCAGATCAGGGAAATCTGTGATCGACTTTCCATGATTTTAAAACATGGTTGAAACTTTAAAAATTTTTCAGATATTTGTTTTGCTAGGTTTCAAACAGTTTAAAATAGTAAAAGAAACTTTCCCATTTCAGTTCATGATGTGGACTGATCACAAATTCTCACAAATAGGAAGTCTGAAATATATCAAAGAAGGCCTGTAAGCCGTAGTCCCATAATAAGAACTTTCCAAGAAGGCTTCTGGTCTCTTGAACATTTTGAGGCAAATATAGCCGAATTGGACAGTGCTAGAGGAAAATAAAAGGAATTGAAAGGAGTCTGACAGAACTTATAACAAAATCAAGATTTGTATACCTGACTGAGGACCAGAAAAGGAAAAGAAATTGTGAAAAAAAAAAAAACTAGATTAAGATAAGAAGTTTTCTTTAACTAGTTTCTACTATACCCATGTTTTTCATTTTGTGCATGTGCATATTATCTAATAGCAACTTTTAAAATCAAGCACAAACCAAGAACAAGAATAACTATTTTAATTCATGTCCATCTGTAGAAAATAGTTAACTTGTAACTAAAAAAGCATGGATCAAACAAAAGTCTCCTAGGACAAAATAGGATAACTACCTCTGAATTATTCAAGCGATGCTCCCATGCTTTAAAAACGGACTTCACACTTCCCGCAACTGATTCATTCAAGGCCTTAACCTAACACAAGGAAACACTTAAAAAATCGTTAAAAGAAATACCCAAAAAAAAATGATAGTAAATAAAAGAACCAATCGTGCAGGAAAAGCATATCCCTATGGATGATTAAGTAGAAAAGTCATCTAACACCCAAGAACAACTCAAGGCGTATGTTTTAAGTCTGAAATGAGGTGAATTTACAGAAGAAGCTTTTAGGAAATTATCGAATCACAAAGCTATGAAGATGATAAGGAAAGTGAAAATAATTGAGATCAAGTACATTAATAGTTTGAAACTGCAATCTGAACATAAATCTTAAGGGTTCTTTGGGGTTAAATTTAGAGAAGGAACATAAAGTAATACCAATCCGTAATTTTATGTTGCACCCAGATTAGAGTGAGACATGTAAAGGAACAGTGTTCGGGGCCAAGAAAGATGCTTTAAGTATGGTGTAGCTCTTAGGGCCGCCTTGTTTATGTCCATTATTAGGTTACCAGTTGTGTTAGGGAACTCATTTTATTTAATGTTAACGTGACAAGGGAACAGCTGACATTCAACTACCAAGATAACACCTTGCAATTAACCTCATGCATACAAGATATCAAAATATCCACAGTATATGCATATATTGTCATACATTACTTACTTGAATAAAGACTTCAGTAGTGTTACTGTCTAACAAAACTAAATACGAGAAATGAAACCATAAGAATCTGCATGTTATAAGCAAAAAATTGAAAGATAGCCAAACCATCAACTGTTTCTGGTTTAGTTTGGCGATAACGAATAATACATTTTTGACAGCTAATTCCATTCAAATCTTTAATTTTCAGTATTACAAAGCTAACAGTTTCATAAATTATTATTCTAATATCAATATACAAGATGCTCAACAGTGTTTCTACAAGATGGTATTTAAACTATAAATGGAGTCTTTGTTTAATTTTTACTGCTAGTTCTTTTTGGAAAAAATCAAGGCTTGCTCTGAAGTATAAACGTTAAATGAGTCTTTGTTTAATTTTTACCGCTAGAACTTTAAATTTGTTTCTAAGGAAAAAAAATTATATATGTGTCACGAACTTATTTATGTTCATTGTGGTTCTTTTCCTAACCACCTTTAATATTATAATTTTCATCTTCTACACATTTAAGTATCACAATACATCACATCGCACGGGTACAACGGTTACAAAAACAGAACAGCAGAGTATCAATAATGTGTATAACTATAACTTTTTCAATCATTTTCTTCTTCTTTCTTCTATTCATTGTTTGAAGTTTTGCAATACGATGATGGTTCTTTTCACAAGTAAACTATGTGATTAGACCTCACAAAGCAGCAACAAACATTCTTCTATAAAGGCATAACTAATTAAAGAACTGTCCCTTCTATAGGAATATTTCTGTAGGAGTTGGAGCATGAACAGCATGTTCGCGTGGGACGCCTTTCGTATGTGTGGTTAATTCAGCGTTTCATCCTCCGTTGTCTGTTGTGTAATTTATTTCGAGTTCTTCATGACTATTATGTGGAGGGGATTGGTTTGCTTCAATTCCAAAATCGTGAGCTATGAGCTGAACTCCACCACCTAAAACTAGATCTTAAGCACACAATAAAGGCATGTGAGAATTTAATATTTTAGAAATTTACTAAAAGGATAGAATCAGATATCTCGAGGATGCCTATAAAAGCATATTTATTGAACTTAACTGTTAAACAATATAAGAGTTTATGTAGGTTTTTCATCGAGAACATTTACAAATTCAACAACTTTTTGGGTGATACGTCCGTTAGTCAAATTGTTTGAAGTGAAAAGTTAATCCATCGGCATTATAAATTAATTCATAAATAAATAAGAAACTTGCGAGAAATACTCTGGTTATTTTGCTGCATATACATATGTACGAAAGATCCCAAAAAAAAATGGAAATTGAAAGAAAAAAAAATTAAAAGGAAAATTGTGAAATGAGATGCAGACCTTAGGTAGGTCTACGTGTTGATAAAGAGACCAATCCGATGAGCAATTGTGCTCCTCGCAGCTGTGATCGTGCAAGCACGCCATTATCCTCTCTCTCTCTCTCTCTCTCGATCTCTCTCGAAATGGTGGTTTTTGATTGCGCTTTTAAAAACCTTTGCTTGCTGCTGTGCGCTTAAAAGAGGCGTGCGGCCGGCTTATTCTAGAGTATTCAGGCAGTCACTCGGGAACGTATATTTCCACAAATAAAAAGTGACGATGTCACTCTAGTGATTAGTGGACCCATTTGTGATGAAGGGGGACGGATATTGTCACTCCCAAGGTGATAAAGGCTCTTCATAGATTTGAGCGCCTTTAAATTTAATAAAAGCCTCTAAAAAAAATAAAAATGATAAAAAAAAGTTCTCTTCTTCTCCTCCTCCTCCTCCTTGTCTTCTCCTTCGTTATCCGGTGACCCCCCGGCCTCCCTTGACTCGCTGGCCTCCTCATACTTACCGATGACCCCCCCCCCCCCATCTACCCCTACGCGTAGTCCTCCCCCTTCCTCCCCCCCCCCTCCCCTCCCCCACGGCCATCTGGTCCGAGGGGGAGGCGAGGAGGGGGAAGGGGATGTTGAGGAGGTGGAAGGGAGTGGGGTCGCCGGAGAAGGAAGAGGAGGGATATGGAGGAAGAAGGAAGATGAAAGGGACAGTTTGAATTTTTTATCAAGAGTGAAACGGTCAAAAAATAATAGCACACTTTGTGAATATTTTTGAGGGGCTTTCTCATTTTTTAGGGGGCAATATCCACTCCTAAGGTGTAACGGTCCCAGTTTAACAAATCCTCAATTTACATAACATCCACTTACAAAACCGATTAATCAAATCATTTCCTTAATTCTTAAAAAATTTCAGCAGCACCTCCTTTGTAATTACTGGTCGGATATAATATCCAATACAATATGATAATTTCGGCTAACATCAACCTACTTATTCTCATTCCACCATATAACTGAATTCAAAATCGTCCACACAATCATGAAAGTATTTCGGCTTGACATCGCCTACTTATGGAGAAACATAATAACATAAACTCTAGAGTTTCTTTCTCGGCATCCATAGGCTTTCAATATTTATAACTTTCAACTTCTCATGGGCATTACATTGATAATACACTTCTTATTGCTACAATCCAGTAAAAGATTTCTCATTGTTAACTTGAAATGAAACTACTACAGGGTTCACCATATATGTATATGTACAAGATGAATATCTATCCCAAGACCCACATGTATCATTCACAAACACAGGTGTTCCAAAATACAAGAGTTGGATATATTCAGAACGAACCCTGCACAGCATAGCCCTGACCTCTGCCTCCAAGCAACCTGCAATATATCAGTCTGTGGGAGGGTGAGCTCGACAGCTCAGTGAGTGAGGTAGGACAATAAATCAAGAAAAGATAATATCTCAATGAGAGTATGAATATTCACGTAATAAAAGAAATCTGAAACAGTAAGAAGATGAAGAAACAGTGGCATCCCATAGTTTAAATTCAGGACCCCAGTCTTTAAAATTTCTGAGGACGATCAGACTCATATGATCGTACCAATTTCTACAATTAGATCTTATCTTATATCGTCTTATCGTGTGATAATTTTCATCTTTAGAGTCTACATAAACAACTCTCTCGTCTTATGTTTACATAGTGTGTATTACCCACGTGTCTTGTATTCCACGCTATCATACACTAACCACCAGGTTATGCCATAAACCTAGTTTATGCATTCAAATAACACTTACCTCACACAGCCATAATTATATATATACTCATATCATATTTCTCATAATGCAATAACGCATCACACTTCAAGTAATGCACGGATTCACATGCACACTTTCACCCAATATATGGTATTCATTTCAATCAGCTAAACTTGTATTCTGATGGTTTCATTGTCATATACGATAACACATCCAACATACCCTAGGGTCACACACACACATATACATCTGTATCACACATAACCATTCGTTCTCAATTATTTGTAAGGATGCAATTATATGTATAACATAGCACCGTCTTCGCACTCCGCCCGTACCATACGGGTCCTTCCTCCCCATATGATATATAGCACCGTCTTCGCACTCCGCCCGTGCCATACGGGTCCATTCCTCCTAATATGATATATAGCACCGTCTTCGCACTCCGCCCGTGCCATACGGTCCCTTCCTCCTAATATGATATATAGCACCATCTTCGCACTCCGCCCGTGCCATACGGTCCCTTCCTCCGTAACACAATGTGTACAGATATAACAACACAATAATCAACGCATCCAATTTCATAAGATTCATACATCATGCACATCAATTCCTTTATAAAAGTAATCATACTCACAATTATGTTTATCTATTAGATTGCATCATTACAGGAATATTCACACCAATTGGTTAATCAGAACATACCACCCAAGTACATTATGTACATATATCAAGTGATATACAACCATCATATTCCTATCAATCATAATGATTTATATTCAGTGAGACACAGGCCAATGCCCTTGTACACCATGTTTCAAATTCTATATTAATGCAACACATATTACACAAGATTGTATTCAATTCTAAGCCTGTCCTACTATCCCTTTTCATGGTGAACATGATTAATTATTGGTTCAATGTCTAATACTCGCAAGACTATTCACATTTAGTGTAAGCACTAATTTACCGCCGTAAACCCTCCTTCGTCCATAAGATGGTGAAACTATCCCTTTATTCTTGTAACATGGTATATGTGTGTAGACATATAATATGGGCGCTTTCTATGTGATGCTCTAAATGTATTTGATCAGAGGGACGACCATGTTCACATGGTTTATATATGCATAACGACCAGCTAGTACGTATGTATATATGCCACATACCCATATTTCTCACTTTCAAATCTTCATATACGAGATTTCAAAACATTCATTAATACGCCCATTAAAGTTGATCATCGTCTCGGATAATCGGTTTATCCCCATTAACTAGAATAATGTGAACGCCACAATTACTCTTTAATCCCTGACGTAAATCAAGACATTATACTCAACGGAGTAAGGAATGCAATAAGAATTGAGAAGATATAACACATATGATTGAAAGTGTTTATTTCATGTACCTCTTAAGTTTGGTTGCCTTATGGGGCACATGCGAGCTGTATGCAAAAGTATTACTTGCACAAACATCCTGGCTAAATGGATGGGTAAGTTGAGACTTATTGGATTCCTGTCAGTACTGAACTTGCTACTGTCAATCCCATCACCCTGACTTCCCAATCTTTAATATTACAATAAGAAAATCTTTCCTTTCAATTAGTATTCATGCTCACTCATCTATTAGTCTATTGTTCATACAATTTAGTGTTGGCCGTTAACTTGACCATTTATCAGTGAATTACAATTGATCGGTCTATCACCCTTACCATTAACTTTCGGCGCTTCCGAATTTCTACCGACTATGTGCCAATAAATGCTCTATTCACAGTCCAGTTACTAGGCCACCGAAGAAATCATGTGTTAGGACGAAATATATCTTTTGGAGTCCATAACACAATAATTCCTTATTTCTGGTAAAATTTAAAGTAATCTGAGTCTGAGGATAATCACCAGCACCCTGAGTGTCCAGGCAACCTCGTTATGAGACATTATTTTAAGGGGTCAGTATTTAAATAACTAAGTATGACACACCAGTGTTCATCACATGCGTTACTGAAGAAAGGTGTTTAGTTCTAACTCAGCACAACATGCCTACATATAAATTCCAATAGCTTTCCCATAGATCCCATCTAAATATGTTTCATCGGATCTGACCCCCAGGACAATCGAAGATGATTTTATTGTAACTTCTACTTTTGATATTAGAATGAGACACAGGGACTTCCCTTAAAACTTAGGTTTACTGATCTTTCTAGCACTATATTATGTGACCCACTTACTTCGCACGAGTAGCTGAAATAAACAGAAAATCATTTAGACATCTAAAATTCTGCAACTTTGCACTTTCGACTAGTTGTCATGTTTCAGTGATAATTCTCAGCACAGACATTCGATGAAGACACCGTAAGCGCGGTTGGAAAGTAGACTCGGTTAGCTTTCCAACGATATATCACATGACCTATTCCCTATTAAATATCCTTACGAAAGAAACCCCAAGTTTCAGGTTTCAGATCTGGACAGACTTTAACAGATTTGTATTGTTATTACAAAGTGCTTTGAACTACATAAATTCTCAACTTTTCCTTTTATTTTCTCATCTATATTAGATCATGAGTAAGTAGTGACTTAGTATTTAGACTTTTGGTCGCGAGAAATTTTATAAGAGCATTCATAGTTCGATCACTACTTGATTTATCACAAACCCCTCTTTAAGTCACCTCCAACTTCATAGTTTAACTTATATCGTAAAAATTTTCTTTTTATCTCACTAACATGACCAGGATCACATTTTGATTTGATTGCACAGTTATTATGTAAAAATGGCAAGAGGTTCCCCCTCACAAGCGTAAGAAGCTTCAAGATTCTCCCTCTACACAAATGGTTAGGAGAGATCTATTACTTGGTCTCATCCATCTACAACGAACACAATCTATCATACTAAGTTGACTTTTAGGATTAATCTTGTCTTCTAATAATACATTAATCGCTACTTGAACTTTTGATATGATGTCACCCAAATTTTAGGCTTAACCCCATTTACTTAATGATAACAATACCAACCTCCGATCGATTTTTCAAGATAGAATCATATACAAATTACAAGAGAGTATACTTCTTGATAAAATTTAAACTAACTCAAACCATAACCCTTCTTTGAACATAATGCTTTCGTATAGGATTTATAGTTTGTCGCCAAAAGGTTAGGTTTCATGTTATTACAAGAGAGTCACATAATCACAAGAGAAATTCTACTATAAGAATTTCAACACCTAGTAAGTTCCTCAAGCGTTAGTCCAATGTTTCTATGAAGCATTTGATTCCATTCAAGAAAGATAAAATTGCTCAAAATTAGTCTCACAAACTCTCAATGAAAGTTTCATCACCATCAACTTAGAATGTGAGGTTGAAAATTTTAGGGTTGAGATTTACACCAAATCTGAAATTTGATGAGCCCCATCACTACATGACATACCCTATCATGCAACCTCCTTACTCATCAATTGCCTACAATTGGATTAATTTTATAAATCCCAAGATCCAATTTAGATCACTACATGCATTAAAAGTCATGAATTTTCAAGGAATAATTGCATGAATAGCTCAAGGGAAAATTTCCCTAAATTCAATAAGTCCAGGATTTAGGGATTTCAAGGATAGATGAACTTTGTGAAATAAGAGGAAGGAGAAACCCACTCACCACTAAAATTTTCGATCTCCGGCCGCCCTAGCCGGCCGCCCCGCGGCCCTGGCCGCGCCTGGCCGCGACCTGGCCGCGCAGGGCCGCGCCTGGCCGCGACCTCTGCTGCGCGCGGCCGCGCCTGGCCGCGGCCCCGCCGCCTGCTGTCGTCCGACCTGCAAGAGAGAGAGAGAGAGGGAGGGAGAGAGAGAGGAGTTCTCAAACCTGTAACAATTGGCGATGAGAGGGGATTAATGAAGGAGATGAAATCTGGACCACTCATCTCTCACCTACCCACTCACCTACTCCCATCACTCATATCAAGTGCATCTTGGCCTTCCAAAGTTTCCAATCCAAATCTAGCCCTCCATCTAATATAAGATCATCTCTCACAATACAAGTAACAAGAATAAATTTCTATACTTAGATATTTGCATGAAGTGTAGTCATATACAAATGTGTGACTTGTACCCATGTATATACATCACCATAATTATTATTACCATTACATATATATCTTTTTAACATGCTCATTTATTTAAATTCTTCCAATTAATCCATTTCAAATTTCTCTAACAAATTCCCAAATTTAATCATCACATAAAAATAACCGTATTAGAGTTTCCTGCTACTCCTTATAACCTCAATAATCTGAGAGCGTATTATTAAATCAGGGTCTAATAACCCGGGCATTACAAATCATCTCTAATTTTTTGTTTAATACTTCAAATCTCAAAATTTGGATATTAAATCAGAATTTAATAATCCGGATGTTACATATGGTAAAGACCCCAATAGAAATAAAAAAAACACCTAAATTATCATCTTCTTCCTCCATTCCTCCTCCATCTCCTCCTCCCTGGCCGCTCCCTCCTCGGCGACCTCCTCCCTCTCCGCCTTCCCGTGCTCCCCCTCCCCCCACACCCCTCCCCTCCGATCTCCCTCTCCTCCTCCTCCACCTTCAGCATCCTCCTCCCTTATCCCTCCCCCCTGTTCATCCATAGGGGTTAGGGGTAGGGGTGAGGGGGAGGGAGGAGGGGGAGATCGGGAGGGGGGATACCGGGAGCGGAGCGGAGGTGGAGAGGACGGGGAGGGGGAGGGGGAGAAGGAAGAGGAAGAAAAAGGGTGTTTTGAACTTTTCACCAAAGATGAAAATATATTAAAAAAAAAAGTAATGGCGCATTTGTAATAATTTGCGGGGTGCCATCATCACTTTTTTTTTGGGTCCCAAGTTGCTCACTAGATTTTAGGTTTTCACACTTGTCGGCATACTCAATAACGGCGGGCCTCGATCCATGTAGGTTAAAAGTGGGGAATGGATCAGGCAGATGCAGAGGGATGTGTTGAAAAAAAACTGATGCCTAACTAGACCCGTTTCCCAAAAAGTAACCTCTCAATCTCCCTCGTGAATGATTTCACCACTTGGACAGTGAGAATCAAGTGGACGGTGAGATCGAATTTGGCTCCTTTTTAGAATTCTTTTATTTATTTTTACATATATATCCTCTAAAACTTAAATTTTTTCTTTTCTACCTCTCAGAAAACTCTATTTTGCATGCATAACCTTCTAATTCAAAGAGTTTGCGGTTATATCTTTTCCACTACCACTATATGACAAAAATGTCCTCAAATAGATACATTCGGAAATTCAAATTATGCATATATCCCTCTAAATCATTATTTTATGAGAAGTTAACAAAGCATAGAGGAGAAAAAGTTGCAAGATGTTTTTTATGCATCTTGTATTGTATATATATAGGGGTTACTGTACCTCAGCCGGCAGGCTGAGAGAGTTTCTCAGCCGGCGGACGTGGCTAAATATATGCCACATATCGGCCGCAGAGTGTAGGCGCCAAAAAAATCAAAAAAGATCCCGCCTAAAACAATCGTGAAACAAATTGACAAAAATACCCCTGTTTAATTCTAAACTGGAATAAAGTCATCAACAAACAAAATTTCAGTTGAATATATCTACAGTTATAAAATTCATAATTTTACTACATCGAAAAATATAATTAAAAATTTGGATCAACATAATGTAAATAAGCAGAAGCATTGAAAATTTAAAAAACATGCCATGGTCGTAGACTTAATACAGTATAACTTTCAATTTTATATGACAACTGCGACACAGTCGCAGTCACTAGTCGCAGTCATAGTATAACAAAACTTTTTTATATAATGTCTGCGACCCTAGTCGCATTCTATCGTACAGTAATGCGACCTCCTTCAGTACTGCGACCAAAGTCGCAATCTTCTTTCGCATGCCTTATGTATTAAATGAAAGTAATTAATATTCTTTCTACCATGATACAACAACAGTCTAGAAAAAAAGAGATGCAATAATGTTAATATCAATAAAGAAAAGATGTGCACCATACGTAATCTAAAGATATAGGCAAACAATTCTATAAAAAGTTAATTTGTACTTCTAGTATTAAACCTCTGGCAAAAAGAAACTCTTCGGATTCTCCCGCAATAAATCTTCAATTAAATATTTCTTTTTTTACCACTTCCTACCATACTTAACCCTCACCTGTAACAATTATTATTACTATTCATGTTCTTCCACTATTGACCTTTATATAATGCTTGTAACTAATATATTATCTCATACCTAAAAACAATTCATTCTTGAATCATGTCTTCCCCATCTTCTTCTTTTGAACACTTAGATTTCAACTTCAATCGTTCCCCACCGGTCTTTTTCTTCAGGATATTCTAGTGAATCTGATACAGTCTGGACTTCACTCCTTTTGACTATCTCACTACATCAAATAATGTATTTAACTGATCCTCCTATTCATGAGGATAATGAAGATTTCATGTGGGTTAGTGAGGAAGACATTATTCCTCTGCCACTTGACGGAGACATGCTTGATGAAAGCATGTCCTCTGATGTTGTAGGCTCGCTTTCCCGCAACGGGTCAGACGAAGAGCTTGATAAAGACGATCCATTCTGGGAGTTTATCGGTGAAACAAAAAAACCTCAAAAACAGGAAGATGATGAGGAAATAAGTGATGAACAAGAAGAGCAGAAGAATGAAGACGACGAATCTGCTTATGATGGTGATAATGACGAGGATTATGATTTCCTGATCTTCTGATATTCCAACCTTATTTTGTCTTCTTTTAAAAGCTTTTAATTCTCTTTTTTGTAAGGTCTATTTCTCACTATATTAACTTATAAGCTCTTTAATTACATATCAAACTGCGACTGCTGTTATTAACACTGCGACCATAGTCGCAGTGCTACTACGCATGCAATAGGTAAAAATAATTCATCCTTTATAAGCAAAACATATAAAAACACATACGTAAACTGCGACTATAGAATCAGTACTTATTCACCGTTATTACATTTAACTTAGCAAAAAAATTCATCAAGAAAATGCAGTCAAGGGTACTGCGACCATAGTCGCAGTCTATGATCACATACTATATGTAAAAATCAATTTAATAGTTCATAGGAGGATCAGACAACAGTCAGAAATGAAGAACAAAAATATAAAATAATACATAAACTGCGATTATACTATCGCTCTCGTTAAGTACTGCGACCATAGTCGCGGTAGTGCGACCATAGTCGCAGTCTATGATCGCATACTATATGTAAAACCAATTTAATAGTTCATAGGAGGATCAGACAACAGTCAGAAATGAAGAACAAAAATATAAAATAATATAAACTACGATTATACTATCGCTCTCGTTAAGTACTGCGCGACCATAGTCGCGGTAGTGCGACCATAGTCGCAGTCTACGATCGCATACTATATGTAAAAACCAATTTAATAGTTCATAGGAGGATCAGACAACAGTCAGAAATGAAGAACAAAAAATATAAAATAATACGTAAACTGCGATTATACTATCGCTCTCGTTAAGTATTGAGACCATAGTCGCGGTAGTGCGACCATAGTCGCAGTCTATGATCGCATACTATATGTAAAAACCAATTTAATAGTCATAGGAGGATCAGACAACAGTCAGAAATGAAGAACAAAAATATAAAATAATACGTAAACTGCGATTATACTATCGCTCTCGTTAAGTACTGCGACCATAGTCGGTCCTTGATCGCATTATACATTACATGCAAAAAAAAGTAAACTGCGACTATATTAAAATCATTAAATATCAAATCAGATAAAAAATTAAAGAAGCATTCAAATTAGTTTCGTGATTTAATAAAAAAATGTTGGCAGTTTGGCCGCAGTTATAAAAGATAATTGTCACAAAAATTGAATAACATCATAAAATATAAAAATATAACAAACTATACATATCCACTGTCTTTTACCGACAGAGTAGCTTTTCATAAGGGGTATCTAGTAATTTAACTTCTTCTTATAGCGGGCCTCAAGTTAGTGGCGTAACAAATCTTGAGCCACGTCACCGCAGGCTGACAGAGTTCTCTCAGTTGCAGGCTGATATACATTTTTCTCATGTTTGGTGTGTGTGTGTGTGGTGTGTGTGTGTATATTGGTAAATATATAATAGAAAATAAAAGAAACAAATATGCAGGTGCACGTATCATTTATTAAGTTTGCAAGCTTACATATATCCTGCCATATTATTCTGAAGTATTATTTATTAAAATTAGCATTTTGATATGTAGTGAATCCATTTTCTAGGAACATAGTATTGGCCTGTTGATTTGCTACAAGTGAGAGAAAAAAGTGCAAGTAGGATATAGGGATAGAAAATAAAAGTGTAAGTAGAAAATTAAGATTTATGCAATTAAGTTTTACATGTTTGGCTGTAATGTGAAAGTGTGAGTTGAAAAGTATATGTGTTTATAGTGTTTTGTTAGTAATGTGGAAGTGTAAGTGAAAAAGTTGATCCCAAAATTAATTGTTTGATAATTTAAATTAGAGGCTTTTCGTTACACCCTCTATGTCAAACCGTAATTAGAAAAAAAACTCAGGTCATAATTTGTTCGCTTCAGTCACCTCATTTCTAAAAGTAAAGATGTGCGCCCATGTGTCAAAAGCTGAAGCGCTCATCAAGCGAAAAAGGCGAAAATGCCCATATGTAATCGCTTCAAGAAATGTGGACCGCTTCGAAAAATGACTTATTTAGGAGGACTGCGACTATGATCACAATCCTTATAACATGCACTATTTTTGAGAATTGCGATTATGATCGCAATCCTCACAAAATATCATGTTTCTGAGTTTTTTATGATTGCGCCATGATCGCAGTATTCACAAAAAATGTCCTATATTTGAGTCTATGTTTGAGCTTTTGTGAGGACTGCAATCATGATCGCACTGCGACCATGATCGCATTTCTAATAAAATGTCATATTCTCAGTTAGTCCTCACAGAACTCATCGGCAAGCACAACAACACGAGATCTGCAAAAAGTCAATTCAAAAAAATTCCAGGGGCTCCGCCCCTAACCTCGCGAGGGGCTCCCTGCTCCCTTCCACCTCCTACAGCGATTTGATCGCGCAGGTCGACCCGCGAATTACTTTGTGTCGGAGTCAAAGTAGAAGGGTGAGCAATATTATGCGCAATGGGGAAGATTAAAATAGGAAATGAAAATATATAAACAAGTGGTGATCGGGGAAATCAGTTTTTGCTGATGTGGATGGACTGTAGCGAATCAAATTATGAGTTGAGTTATTTTAATTTTGAAGCAAAGTAGGCGCTCTAGCGAAATATTCTTTTAAA